>JASDQU010207659.1:1419-12216 GCA_032191745.1 Picea mariana | reverse complement strand
AGCAATTAACTAAACCAAAAGACAAGTGAACTCTATTCTTAATACAACTATTTCTAATTTACAAAAGGAAATCTACTTAATTGAAAGAAAGAAGAACTAACAACTAACCTTTAATCTATGATAGACAAACTACTCTTTAATCTACCAAAGAAAAAGACTATCTATCCTACAACAATAAAAAAACTATCTTTTGATCTACAAACACAAGAAACTATCTTTTAACCAATGAAAACTCAAATATAGTGTTGATGGTTGTGTGAATGTATCTGGTGTCATATAATATCATGATGGCACTTGACAATGAAAGATAATTCAAGAGGTATAAACTCGATATTGGTTTCAATGACAAAGTGGAAAGTGTGAATCAAAAAATCCAGTGAGAATTTAGCCATCATGGAAACAACGTTAATTACCCTGCATATTCATGTGATTATTACTCATGCATTAACCATCAACAACATAACGAGATTATAATTGTACTCTATGATATGTAAGAAAAACTCATACTACATTCAATCATTAACTAAAAATTGGAATTACAACCTAAATCTAAGAAATAAATTGCATAAAGGAAAACTAAGATAGACCTATTTCAACAATTCAAATTGCAAAAAGGAAAATGCTTGTAAACAGAAATTAAACACGATTCTAGCATAAAGCAAGTAAACTAATGAATAAAATAATTAACAACTAGTTAAGCAAAATCTAAACAACAATTATATAGGCAATCTACAAATAAAAAATGAAGCTAACCCTATCCATCCACCGAAGCCTTGTGAAAGAAAACATAAATTAAAATTCTGTTCTACTCCGTTTCAAACTTGATTTTAAAAGCATAAATAAAATACAATCTATTATTTGATCACACACAGGGTTAGTTTATAAGTTTGCAAACTTGTTAAAGTTAATGCATATTAACAAAAGCCTTCATACTAACCTGCAAAAGAGGACTCACACAGTTAAACTATAACAACAAATTATATGACAAAGAAACAAAATAGCAATTTCATATACAGGAAATAAAATAAAAGACATCTAAGCTATGAAATTCATAAATAACACATAGAATAGTTACCAGACTACTGGTGGGCCCCCATCAAGTTGTGGTCACTTCTCAAAGGCACACCACGAGCTCAACAAATCGATTTCACCATTAAAACTCAAAAACATAGTTTTATATAATTATGGCAATGGAAAATGGCAAAAATAGAGGAAAAACGTATTTGTCTCTAACACACTACTTCCTATGCTGCTTCCTATTGTATGACCACCACGGTGGTATTTATAAGCTTTACAGACCAAGAGGTCAACCATTATAGGGTCGAACCTCTTCTATAAACAATAAATTACATTAATGGTTCCCTAACTGTAGAAATGGAGTGAGCCAATAATCGCCCTACTCAACAACCCGAACCGAGTTGTCAAGAGTTCAGTAGCTGGAGGGGGAAAGCACGAGAAAAACCCATGTTCTTGATTCGCCAATCACTAGATGCCAATACCATAACTGCCAAATCACCCATCGTTTTTGTGCAGGACGGAGTTTTGGACTAGGCATTGGATTGAGTACTGGATGGAGTGCTGGATTGAATGCCGGAAGCAGAAACATGATGCGATTTTCCCTTGTAACACCAAAAAATGTGAATTAGATCTCTAAAAACATAAAATCATACTGAATCATACTCAAGATCATTATAAAACACAAATTATGCATACCTGGTGTGGATCATAGTGTTTTGGCACAAAATCCCTTCAAAAACTTGTCCAAAACATGAAAACGCATATATACATTTGATAGAATTATCTAATAAATGTCATAAAACTGATCATATCTCAGGCCCAACATTACCCCCACTCTTACAATTTTGCAGGTCCCACTGCAAACAAAAAATAAATTACCCCTCGTGACTAAGCTTGCTGAGGAGGATCAACTTTGGAAGCTTCTCCTTCTTGCTGTGAAGACTTTGCCTTATGCCTCTTGTGTTGCTTCAGTTGTGCTCTGAGGCTACGGTTGGATTTGGTCATCTAATCAACCAACCGTTGAAGGGAGTTTACCTTTTCTTGGAGGAGTGCATTAGCATGATGAAGGTGCGTGTCTATCGTTTTCCTTTCTTCCAACTGTTGGAGGAGCCGAGAATTCTCTTTTTGTAGCTTCTCAATGGCTGGAGCAGAATCAGTGATCTCAGAGGAAGGCTTAGATACTTTGAGAGATATGGAAAATCTATCATTCTTAGGATCTAGAGTGGGCATGGTTGAAGTAGGAGTAATAGGGGATCAATAAGGAGAGGTAGGTTCTGATTTCATCTTTCTTTGTGGCTCTAATCCATAAGAAAAAAATTCCCTAAGTCTCTTGTGAGGGCTCTCAAGATCAGAGGACACTTGGGTAGTATCCGAAGCAGGCAGGGGTTTTGCATAAGGTTTTGTTCTTGTGCTCCGGGTAGTCTTTTGAAAGGGTCCTTTACCAAATCGATTGGCTCCCCTCCTATTTGTGGGAATGATGGGAAAGTCTTGTTGAATCACTTCTTGGTGCTTTTTAGGTGTGGGATCAAGAGAGATTGAAGGCATTGGGGGGTTAAGAATAGGCTTCTTTTGATCTTTACTCTTATTCTTTTACCCGATGAGGAGGCAGGGGTTTCAACAAGCTTCTTGTATTGTTCTGGTAAAGAAATGATTTGTTAAAGGGGATTTGGAGTCCTTGGAGAGCGAGGCTTGGATGGAGACACAGTCCTTAGTCGGAGTGGCTTTTTGCCAGTCTTAATTGTCAAGTGAGGGTTTGCAAATTGATAGATAAATTCTTCCCAAGTTTTCCCCTGTTTCTCTAATTCGGATAGAACAAGGAGTTTGATTAATCCATGGTGAAAGAGGCCATTGTGGGGGTTAGTTACGTTCTTCCTTACTTGAGAGGACATCTTCTCCAAGCTCTTTAGAAAGTAGAAGGGAAAATTCAAAGGTTTGTTGAACTGAAAATGAGACCTGCCTGATCATCCAAGAGCTTGGCACCAGCTCAAGCACACATCTCCATGATTTTATCCACTATACGCTCCCTGTACATGGTCAGCCAACGTATACCTTCAACGCATATGCACCCTATACACAGATAGCCCATGTATACCTCGAAAACTAGGGTTTCTGAAGCTCCAAGAATTTTATCGTCAAGATCTCCGACATTGCCGAAACTTTGATGCGTCCATGAGATCCTCCTCTTGCTCTCTTCCTCAAAATAGATCTTCAATCATGCTCAAGAGATCCACACCAATAAGATGCTCTCGCAAGAAGCTCTCCATCAATACTCCAAAATATATTCACAAGAAGCTCTACATTGATCCACAAAAAGGATGATCTACAAGAAAACATAGCTATCTTATTTATACTTTCATACTCTAGGTCACTTAACCCATTTTTAGGTCACTTAACCCATTTTCCTTATTTTAGGGTTAACCACTTTCCATAAATAGAAATTTCTCCAATATTTTATCATTTAAATATTCCTTCTTGATTTTGTCACTTCTTTATCATTTAAATAATCATTTCTTCTTGTAGGTCACTTTGACTTCTTTGATCTTGGGGGCTGCAAGTCTTCATATGGTGGTTCTCCAACTTCATAAGGACATAACTCTAAAACCGTGAGGAGTTATTTGGCATTCCATATACCAATGGAAATGGCATGACAAGCACTATCCATCTATGATAGTTTCACCAACAACTTTATTGATCTTCATCTCATTATTCCACATACAAGCATGGGTCCTCCAACTATTCTTCTAGGATAACTCAATCCACAAAGTGTCTTCCCATGAGGGATTTCACCATAATGCGACCACTTTGGAGTTCATCCATTTGTCCACCTTATCAATCATGATAAGACAATAATGAGTCATCTTTTCATCAAACAAATTATGCATTATCATGTATCAATGACAACTCATTGATCCATATTCATCTATGCATCATATCAATGATCCATCTTTATCAATTGGTTTTCACTTTGAAATATATCATTCTCATCAAGTACTATGCATCATATCAATGATCCATTTTTATCAATTGGTTTTCACTTTGACATCTATCAATGACATCAATGACAACATGATCCAACAAAGTCTTCTTATGCACCTAGGAGGCCATGGAAGCCTAGGAACCAGCCCACATACCCAAATCTCAGATCTTAAGTTCCACCCTATTATCAACAACAACAGTGGAACTCACCAGGTTGGAAAAACGGGTCCACTTAGTACCAACATCCTTGGTTTGAAGGATGGAGAGGAGGACATAATCAAGAAAACCCTCAAGCTCCACCTATCCCTATTTCCAACCATCATTATCCTCAGTTCCCACCGAACACTCCACAACTTCTGCTAGGTTTTCTTCAACCACCTTTACCTCTTATTCCACAAAAACAACCACTACCATATTAGAATGCAAGATCCCCGAGACTGACACTATTAACGGCACAACCAGTGTTGAATCCCAATAATAAGCCCCCTCAACCTCTTCACAATGTTGAGATGAAGGCCCGCCCGGCATATGTCATTACTTCTGTTCCATTATAGGAAATTTGACTAAGATCAGGAAAAGTTTTGGATAGGCAAATACCTTTAGTAGTCATCTAAGAACAACAAGAAGAAGAAACCACCAAACAAACCACGGATGACACTATATGGGAAGATGTTATTATCCTAAAAAACCAAGAACCCAAACTTCCCCAAAATGAAGCTCCACAAATTACGAAGGTCCCTCCTTATCCAGACCGATTGGTAATCAAGAAACCTACCACCCAGCCGAAATTTGACATCTTGAATGAATTGAAGAATATTTGTGTCAAGATTCCCCTACTTAAAGCCATTAAAGACATTCCAATCTACAGTAAGGTAGTCAAAGAATTGTGTATTAATAAGCCAGGTAGGAAGCAAAAGGACCCTCCTACAATACATTTGGTAGGAGGACTTTATGAGTACATATCAGAGCAGCCAAAACTAGCAAAATATGGGAACCCAGGAAACCCCATAGTAACCATAACTATTAATGAGGTATCCATTGGAAACACTCTCATATACCTAGGGGCATCTATCAATTTCATGAACACTACTACCTTGGAACAATTACAGTTACAACCCCTTCTTCGGCCTACCCCANTTTCTTCTTGTAGGTCACTTTGACTTCTTTGATCTTGGGGGCTTCAAGTCATCATATGGGGGTTCTCCAACTTCATAAGGCCATAACTCTAAAACCGTGAGTATTTATTTGGCATTCCATATACCAACGGAAATGGCATGACAAGCACTATCCATCTAGGATAGTTTCACCGACAAATTTATTAATCTTCATCTCATTATTCCACATACAAGCATGGGTCCTCCAACTATTCTTCTAGGATAACTCAATCCACAAAGCGTCTTCCCATGAGGGATTTCACCATAATGGGACCACTTTGGAGTTCATCCATTTTTCCACCTTATCAATCATGATAAGACAATAATGAGTCATATTTTCATCAAACAAATTATGCATTATCATGTATCAATGAAAACTCATTGATCCATATTCATCTATGCATCATATCAATGATCCATATTTATCAATTGGTTTTCACTTTGAAATATATCATTCTCATCAAGTACTATGCATCATATCAATGATCCATTTTTATCAATTGGTTTTCACTTTGACATCTATCATTCTCATCAAGGACAATACATATAAATTGTTCATCAATCATCAATCAATCAATTACTTGACATCAATCAAACCATTTGCATCAATGAAACATGATCCAAGAATCTCCCAAATAATCAAACCATTGGCATCAATGAAAACATGATCCAACAGAGTCTTCTTATGCACCTAGGAGGCCATGGAACCCTAGGAACCAGCCCACATACCCAAATCTCCAATCTCAAGTTCCACCCTATTATCAACAACAACAATGGAACTCACCAGGTTGGAAAAATGGGTCCACTCAGTACCAACATCCTTGGTTTGAAGTATGGAGAGGAGGACATAATCAAGAAAACCCTCAAGCTCCACCTATCCCTATTTCCAACCATCATTATCCTCAATTCCCACCGAACATTCCACAACTTCTGCCAGGTTTTCTTCAACCACCTTTACCTCTTATTCCACAAAAACAACCACTACAATATTAGAATGCAAGCTCCTCAAGACTGACACTATTACCAGCACAACCAGTGTTGAATCCCAATAATAATCCCCCTCAACCTCTTCACAATGTTGATATGAAGGCCTGCCCGACATATGTCATTACTTCTGTTCCATTACAGGAAATTTGACTAAGATCTGGAAAAGTTTTGGATAGGCAGATACCTTTAGTAGTCATCCAAGAACAACAAGAAGAAGAAACCACCAAAAAAACCACGGATGACACTATATGGGAAGATGTTATTATCCTGAAAAACTAAGAACCCAAGCTTCCCCAAAATGAAGCTTCATAAATTACGAAGGTCCCTTCTTATCCAGACCGATTGGTAATCAAGAAACCTACCACCCGGCCAGAATTTGACATCTTGAATGAATTAAAGAATATTTGTGTCAAGATTCCCCTACTTCAAGCCATTAAAGACATTCCAATCTACAGTAAGGTAGTCAAAGAATTGTGTATTAATAATCCAGGTAGGAAGAAAAAGGACCCTCCTACAGTACATTTGGTAGGAGGACTTTATCAGTACATATCAGAGCAGCCAAAACTAGCAAAATATGGGAACCCAGCAAACCCCATAGTAACCATAACTATTAATGAGGTATCCATTGGAAACACTCTCATATACCTAGGGGCATCTATCAATTTCATGAACACTACTACCTTGGAACAATTACAGTTACAACCCCTTCTTTGGCCTACCCCAACCATTTTGGAATTAGAAGATAGGACTAGGGTTATACCTTAAAGGATTTTAGATGATATCATGGTTAGTTTAGCCTCGTGGGAGTACCCAGTATATTTTCTTTTCACTCACTCAAAGGATCCTACCAAATTCCATTCAGTCATTTGGAAATACCTTGGCTAGCCACAACCAATGCATTTATTGGTTGTAGAGAGGGGGAAATGACCATCTCAAATGGTCTCTTTATTCAGAAGCTCACCATTTACCCTCCAGCTCAACCTATTATGGAGAATCTATGGTGGCTTGAATTTCCATATGAGAATGAGGACTGGGAAGAACCCGTATTGCCAAGTGACCATGCGTGGGCACTTCAAGATCACACAACAAAGAATGTGCTAAACCAGTTTATATATGTTATAACATGTGTGGATTTTCAACAGTCTTTTCCCCAATTTGAGTACATGTTTGGGGAAGAATTCAGGAACAATTGGACCCATCCATTTTGTCTTCGACATCTTTTATCTTCGAGATAGATGACTCTACCATGTCTTATACTATGCCCTACAAGATTAGTCGAGGGAAATGTTTACATATAAATTCTGGGCTAGATGCAGATCAACAGAAACAGTTAGTAAGTATCTTTAAAGAACAATCAGGAGAATTTGCTTGGGAATACACTCACATGAATGGTATACACCCTGATACATGCATCCATCACATATATACCCAGGGGGAAGTAACACCTATTAGGCAACCTCAAAGAAGGATGAACCTAGCACTAAAAGATATAGTCAAAGAGGAGATCCAAAAGTTGTTAAATGTCAGATTTATTTATCCCATCTCTGACAGTGAGTGGATATCCCCGCTTGTAGTGGTTCCAAATAAAGTGACAGGGAAATGGAGAATTTGTGTTGATTTCTGGGAACTCAACAAATCCACTCTAAAAGATTTATTTCCTCTCCCTTTCATTGACCAAGTTCTAGATACCTTGTCTGGAAAGAAGTATTTTTCCTTTTTAGATGGGTACAACGGGTACAATCAGAGCCTTATAGCACTGGAGGACCAGGACAAGACTACCTTTACTTGTCCTTGGGGCACCTATGCCTATAGGGTCTTACCATTTGGATTGTTTAATGCTCCTGCCACATTTCAACGAGTAGTATTAGGGATATTTTTCGATCTTATTCATGATTGTGTGGAGGTATACATGTATGACTTCACAATTTATGGAAACACTTACCAGGAAGCCTTAGACAACATAGAAAAATTCCCCATTAGATGTCAAGAAATGAACCTATCTCTAAGTCATGAAAAATGTAAAATGTTGTTAACTGAAGGAGTGGTTCTACGACATCATATTTCATCTGAAGGGATAAAAGTGAATCCTGCAAAGATTGAGGTCATCGTCAAACTTCCACCCCCCAAGACTCAGAAAGAGGTGAGAAGATTTCTTTCACATGTTAGATACTACCGGCGGTTTATTGAAAATTTTACAAAGATTGTTGCACCTATGTTTGAATTACTAATAAAAGATGTTGATTTTGTTTGGACTGAGCAATGTCAAATTGCCTTTGAAACCCTGAAAGCTAAGCTATATGTGGCACCATTTCTTAGAGGGCCCAATTGGACTCTCCCATTTCACATATCCATTGATGCCTCTGACACCGCAATAGGAGGGGTATTAGAGCAGAAAGAGGGCCAGCGGTCCTATGCCATTTATTTTGTGAGAAAGAACTTGTCCCCTGCCGAGTTAAATTACACAGTTACGAAAAAGGAATTCTTGGCAATTGTTCATGCTATCAACAAGTTTCGTCATTACATTACAGGTTACGAAGTATTCATACATACATATCATTTCTCCATTAGATGTCTCATGAACAAACCCATAACTAATGGCCGAGTGACTAGGTGGCTCATGTTATTACAAAAATTTAATATCATTGTGCTTGACCAACCTGGAAAGGATAATGTGGTAGCTGATTTTCTTTCCCGAATAAAAAAATGAGGATGACAATATCCTTGTAGATGATAGTTTCTCAGACAAGCACCTCATTTCCCTTTTTGTCAATACCCCATGGTTTGCAGATATGGNTTGTCAACTCATGAAAAGAGGAAATTTATTACACAAAGTGCTAATTACTCTTGGGTTGGTCATGAAATTTTTCGCACAGGTCCTGATTTGATTATTCGTAGATGTGTCCGAGAGGATGAGATACCAGAGATACTATGAAGTTGTCATGATGGACCATGTGGTAGCCATTTTTCTGACAAATGTACAACATATAAGGTGTTACATTCGGGTTACTATTGGCCTATCATTTTCAAAGATGCTGCCAAGTATGTGAGAAGTTGTGATAGTTTCCAAAGGATAGGAAAACCTGCGTCAGCTGACGAAATTCTCTTGTGTGCCCAAGATATTATAGAACACTTTGAAAAATGGGCCCTTGACTTTGTAGGACCAATTTCACCCATGTCCCGTAAAAAGAACTATATTTTGGTTTGTACAGACTATGCCACCAAGTGGGTAGAGGAAAAAGCCCTATTCAGGGCTACAGAGAAGTTTGGTGTTGAATTCATCTATAAAGAAATATTTACCCGCTTCAGTGTCCCTTGTGAAATTGTTACAGACCAAGGAACTCAATTCACTTCCAAGCTGATGAGAGAGCTAATAGAGAATTATGGGATTAAACACCATAAATCTTCTCCATATCACCCGCAAGACAATGGTCAGGTAGAATCTACAAACAAAGTTCTGGAAGCCATATTGAACAAGACTATTCAATTACATCATCAGGATTGGGCTGATAGGCTCCTAGAGGCTTTGTGGGCATACCGAACCACCTGGAGAAGCACCACTGGGCATACCCCTTATGAGCTAGTGTATGGGAAATAAGTAATTCTACCTATAGAATTCCAAGTAAGGACCTTTCATATTGACGTAGAATTAAGATTGAACTTAGATGAGGCTCAGAAGAAATGAGCCTTACAATTGAATGAGTTGGATGAAATCAGGAAAGATGCCATCCAACGAACAATATTAGTCCAAAACCAGAGGAGAAAGTGGCATGACAAGTTTATTAAGAAGAAACACTTCCAACCTGGTGATTGGGCTCTGTTGTTTGATTCCCAATTCAAAACCTTCAAAGGCAAACTCACCACCTGGTGGTTGGGCCCTTATGAGGTAGACACTGTATATGACAATGGAGCTATAAAAATTAAAACAATTGACGATGGACAAGTCTCCTTTGTAGTAAATGGACACTGACTCAAATTGTATCATAAGCCCATTTCCAAAGAGGGTTTTCTACAGGTCATGTCAATGGACAAAGCATTGGCCTTAATAGATGGAGAAGTCCCCCCTTTTTCTTGAAATTTTTTCTTAATTTTCTACTGTATATATGTAAATAGTTTTTTGAATTTTGTTAATAAGGCAATTCTAGAGATTTTTGTAAGTATTTATTTCACCAGGAGTAGACAGTTTCAAGGAAATATAAAAGAAGGATTTTTTCTTCAAAACATTGTTACACTTGAATTTTGTTGTCTGTTAAGCATCAAATGAATATTGACTTACTATAATTAGCCATATTTTTGAAAAAACTTTTATTTTCTTAAGGCATTCCAAAGCAGTTTCTCTTGAAACTCTTCACCACTGTATAAGGAAGTGATACCATAACCATCAAGCTTAGAGGTCTCTCGTACAGTTTTTCCAAGAAACCTGAGTAGGTGAGTAAAGTGTCTATATTAAAGAGTAACAAGGAGGTCTAATTAGCAGTTAGTCATGGAAACATCACAATAACTACAAAAGAAGAAAGTGAGATGAGCCTAGAGATACCTTTATGTTCTTTATCAATGGTAGCATCCACTACACACTAAATAGATTGATTATAACATATCTTTAGATAGGCCACGTCCTCTTAAGTACCCCTTACATCGGGACAATCACTACGTAATATAATGGAGA
>JASDQU010207657.1:11706-26278 GCA_032191745.1 Picea mariana | reverse complement strand
CGTGTATGAAATCTTTAACTGGGTAATGGTACCGCTGCATGTCACTGTTTTCAGCCACCTGCCACCCAGGATCTCAGACAGTATAGTGATGAATTTGAGTAGTATATCCGACTCGTATGTAGAAGAAAAATTCTCATATCTCAGGGTTTTTGGGGCTTCTGTTCCCCTGCATGAATTAGCATTATTCATACCCGACAAGATGGCTTGTCGTGAGGTTGCTAGGCAAACTGTAATCAGTGGCATAAGAAAGGAACTTAAGGGATATTCAAGGAAGGTATGGCCACCTTTTCTTGTTCATTTAAATTCATATTCTTTGTTAGATTTCGGGCATGCTAACGCTGAGGCAGTGGCCCTAGAAGACCTAAAATTGGTTCTTATTGAATTCAAGAAGCACGATCTGCAAAGGGTTGTAAGTAATCATTTGGCTAGTTGCGGACTCAAAAGGTTCAAATGTGATAATTCACCCTCAGATGACATTTTCCAAGGTGCAAGATCTTATGCTGAGATTTTCTCTCGGATACAAGCCCTGGCACCCGAAGAGAGGGCCGATTTTCTAAAATTCCAAGAACATCGACGCAGTTGTCTTCCCTAGTATTGTGGGGTGAGAATCCAAGTACAGTCGAGGTGAAAAAAAAATAATATGAGGGCTCCAAAGATATGACACCCAGCTAAGAAAAACACCAGGATGGGGAAGAGCAAACTAGGAGTCCAAAAACAGAGATAAAGACTCTCGACCCGCCGAAAAAGCAGAATCCGGTTACTACTCTGGGGCAACCAGCTAACCAAATCGTAGATCCCATCGCATCCATTACTCCCTTGTAGTCAACTTAGGGAAACATAGACGTAGGGTGGATTTTAAATGAAGAATTGAGACCTATAAGGGTGGAAGAGCTCCCTCCAAATGAGTTCTTATTTGATAAGAAGAGAAAGGCTGTGGTAAAAAGAGAATTCTCTTAGGAAGGGGGATCAACAGCCAAGAAGTACAAAGTGTTGACCGATGGGAAAGACAAGAAGAATTAACAATTTTCTACAGAGATAGCTAGGACATTAGGGGCATATGCCACAGCAAACCAATTTTCAGTCGGGGTTTTGAAAAATTATCTGAAGCGAAAAAATCACCTCATCAAAACCTTAGAAGCTAGACTAGCCACGACAGAGGAGGCTTCCAAGGACCAGGCGAGCGTAGGAATGGAACAAGCAAGGCTGGCTGATAAAAGCGAGATAGAGCTGCTCAAAACTAGGCTCAAACAAGCAGAGCTGGTAGTTCAGAATGGTCAGATACAAGCGTGCCAACAAAAGGACTTGATTGAAAAACTATAGGCCAGAGTGGAAATTGCCGAAAGCAAAGTTATAGATATTGGGATGTTCCATTCCCAGCCGATGGAGATTCGGAGCAGGGTTTCTATATCCCAACGAAATTTACTCGCCAAGGTAGAAGTATTTCGGGACAACTGCTTACTCATTGATGAAGTATTGGAAAAATTATCTGTCAGAGAAAGAGAAGCTAGAGCAGTTCGGGTCGCTTTTCAAGAGGCTGTGATAGCCACAAACAACAGGGAATCGGGAAGTACTCCCAAGTTTTCCATTTCGGAGTAGACCAGAGAAAATATTATATTGAAAGAGTGGGAGCACAGTATATCAGAAGGTAAACTACAAGCCAAGAAGGTAATTAAATCCTTTGAAGAGGCTTTTGGCTCTATAGATGGTAATCTGTTAGGTATTGATAGTGAAGGCAGTGCTGAGACATTGAGTCAAATGAATATAGTGAAAATCTCTCTTGATATAAACGAAAAAGAAGAAAGAGATTCGGCCGAAATCTCACAAGTAACTATGGAAGACATAGTTCAAATAGATAGATGTATGATTAAACCCAGTGTGCAATTATGYGCTATTGACATCATAGACCGACAGATGGAAGAAAGGTTATCGCAATTAGCCCGATATTGTTACTCTTTTGAGGCCAACTGTCAAGCGGAACCGTCAAGGTTGATATCTCCGTTGGTGGAAAGATTTGTCACTTGTACCGAGCATGCAAGAGGACAGGCTTCTGGTACCAAATAAAGATAGAGATGAAGAAATGGAACGATTATTCTCCTTCTTATCGTAACTGAAAATCTTGTAATGATTGAGATTCCATATTATGTAAAACTATATAAATATACCATAGAAAGAAGGAAAAAAGGCTGGACCTTTTTGTGTCGATTGTAATAGAGGTTTTCTATATTGAGAGTTAATATAAAGAAAATCCGAAGATTCTCAATTCTGTCACGACTGTGTTATGAGTTTGTTTCCTTGTATCTCATTTTTCATTTCATTTCATATTTGTATCTGATGAATTCTTCGCTATAATTTATTACAACCTCTACTATAGTGAATGAATTCTGGTTTTCTATATTGTTTACTGTTTTTCCTCTATACCAGCTATCAGCAGGTGTAAGACCAATCAACACTTTAGAATTCTATTATTTTGTGCTTCATCGGGTTATTTCTTTACCTTTTTCTTCTTCTGTTTATAAGTGATATTCTCCCTTGATAGGAGCCTTGCATGATAGACAGCTTAATGTTTTCTCCCACCTCATACATCTTTATTAAAATATAACTCAGTTACGGGAAAGGGCCTTTGGTTTGCACCCTATTTTCACTCCTGAAACTGTAAACTCTCTTTGATACGACCGAAATTGAGACAACACCTAAATTCCCCCGGAGATTTTCTTATCATTCTATTCCTCCATGACTATCCCTGTAACAAGACAACCTAATATCGAACCCGGACTATCAGACCAAACACATATTGCCTTAAACCTTTTTGATACTATTCTTAAAACAACCACTACCTGGGTTGAACTCGAACGTTCATGGGCAGCGATTGAATGGGATATAAACATCCAAGAACAGTTGGAAGCTAGGCAACCCCAACTCAGAAATCAACCCTAGTTTCTCTTACCGAAGGTTGACGTTTCTTCCTTATCTACCCCTTACTCACTTTCGGATGCCTAGACACTGTACTTCTAAGCCTTAAGTACAGACTCTGGAACAAAAGGAGCCATGAAGTTTCCCAAAGTTTAGTGCTAGGGCAGAGGCCTGAGATCAAAGGTCCCAAAGTGTGGAATAATAGTCGTCCGATCAAAAGGGACACGTGTCAGCTGATCTGTGAGTCACAATTTCGTGACTCAGGGTTTCAAGCATGGAGCAGAACACAAACTCCTGAGTCCTGAAATGTTGATTGACTATGCACCGAAGTCTCTATGCCCCCAAAAGGTTTAGTAATAGGACATAGCCAGAGGCCATATGGTGGAACAAAAGGGAGGGGGGTAACATAACTTTAGCCCCATCGCAATTTTGGCTAACAAGACTTTGAAAGGCGAGGGGTTGCTCCTCCCATCATATTGGGAATCATCGATATGAAAAATGTGAAAGCACCTCTGGGATGGGCCCACAGTCCTAGCACCTGGTCATGAGGTTGCAGTAATGGAAAGAGGAGGCTAGTTGAATTTAAGCGCTCATTGATTGACAGACGATCGCGACCATTTAATTGAATTATCCTGGCCATCAATTTTTAAGGTAGATCTAACTGTTGATCTGGGTGGACGATTTTGTGAAATCGCATGTTGGGAGCTCTGAGGCTTAGCCTTTGGGAATCCCTAAATTTTGAAATTCCTTTGAAGATAGGTGTCGATTCATGGTCGTAGTTTACATTGAGGGTGGACCCCGATGAAAAGGGTTCTAGCCTCTGGTCCTTGGAGAGAAAACACATGGTCATCCCCTATGCATGCAATCTCGACCACTCTCCATGAAGAAAGAAATTAATGAAAATTGAGCAAGTGTTTGAAACCTTAGCTCAACCCATAAATGGAAGGCGTGGAAGGTCTAGAGAAGTCAACCCATGGTACCCCTGTGGACAGGTTCCCTGTGAGAGCTATGTCGATCTGAACCAGTGTCAGTCTGGAGATTGTGTGCATAGTCTACGAAAAGATAATGCACATGTAAAGCCTTAAATTTAATCTCTTAGCGAGTCCCTTGCTGTCAGGGGCGAATTTCTCTGAGTATATATACTCCATTTTGATATTTTGTAAAGGTCGATGGTAGAGCTAAGCTCTAAATTGTAAAGTTTTAATGAGGCCTCTGGTTCTCTGGTTATAGACTATTACTCGAGAGTTTTTGTTTAATGGCGGCCAACTACTTCTTTAATTTTTCTTCTAACCCTTAAAGCCCAGGCATGGATGATCCAATTGGGTGTTGTAATGATGGTATAGTGTATGATTGATTATATCAGTCTTTATAGAATTTTAAGGTTCTTAAGGTTTCCAGATCTCATAGGMTCTCACATYTGAGACTTTTCTTTCGAAGGCTGCTGGAAGACCAKATGTCTAGAGAAGACTTTCATTCCTCTCTAGTTTTCCTCCATCTACTCACTGCTATGCAATTACTGGCCTAAGTTAGATCAAGACCTCACTTAGCTCTGTATTCCCAACCCAGATTTCTGATTTAAAACGATATTTTTCTGAGTTTACTCCTATTCGGTCACCTTTTATAAAAAACYTGTGACATATAAACTAATGGGTATCGGGCTTACTCCTACTGCAATCCAGGAGTGACTCCTGGTGMTAACAAGCACTATTTTTGTGTCCTAGGTAGCATCCTTTGAATACACAAGTACCTATCMATGTTATAACACAACTGCATATCCTTCATCTTCGAAATATGACAATGAGAGTATGCTTACCTTCAAATATGGAACATATAATATATGTTCTATTTCCATAAATCATCCCAACTCGAGATGGAAGCTTACATATCCAAACCCTCTTAATTCTTGTATGGTGCTAGTTCTAGATCCTACATAGAAATCTGTGTCAATTTCTAAGAAAGTAAGTAATATCAATCTCATTCCTATCATGTGTCTATATCATTCATTATCCATGAACCATGCCTTGATGTCTTCATAAATTACACTATTAAGACCAACCATTAAGAAGTATTATTTGTCGAATCTTTCAGCAAGAGTATTAACTTCACTTGAGGCTGCTACCTATCTTTTTTTGAATTCCTTTAAATCTTCCTGGTTTTTCTTTAGACATAAGTGTGAATAAAGTGTCCAACACTTCTCTATCTAATGTCCACTCTTACCACAACAAGAGAAGAATTTATTATTCCCATCTTGGAACCGCAATCCTTGCTTGTCATTCACCCTTTTCTTCTGTCTTGGAAAATGACCTTTACTTTTATCTTTCATCTTGGATGGATTTTCTTGCAAGTATTTTCATCTCTGACATTTTTCCATATTATCATTACTATTTCCATAGGAAGCACATGGATACATAGACCATAAATTCATACCATTGTTACTAGTGGGAAATGTCTTCATTCCTTCTCCAGAATGTCCATCTCTCCCCAAAGATGTCTTACATTTATCACCTTTCCCTAGGCTAGATGGTAAGATGAACTTATTATCAAGGACCTTTTCATTTGATGTTCTCCCTACTTCAACCATCCTTCAGCATTCTCCATCTTGATAGGGAGAAGAAGAATATAATGAATCATCTTTCTCGGTTATACCTTTTGTAGGAGATAGTCTCTCTTGTATTTGAGATTTTTCATTCTCTTCTTTCCCATCTTCATGGAATGGTGCCAATATCTAGTCCTCAGCTTGCAAATTTCTTTCCAATTCATGAAAAATATCCCTTTGTAATTCTTCATGACATATCAAGTGAACTTGAAGATTTTGATTCTCTTCCTTGAGAGATTGTAGTTTCATCCTTAATTCATAATTCTCCTTCTTAATTTGTCAATTTATTTCCTTCTGTAGCCTTAGATTCATGAGATATTTACTCATGTTTTCTTCTACAACAAAGAGATTTGTGCTATAGAGTCTTCAAACACCTTTACCAACTTGTGTCTTGGACCTCATCACTTTCACTTGAAAACACTTGTCAATATTGTATCTGATACCAACCTCATCCGTAAATCATTAGATTCCAATTTATTCTTTAAAAACACATTTCAACATCTAACTTGATTCAGAATAATCCTTGATCATATTTGACAGATTTGCATTACACATGTAAATATTTTACTTATCCAAAACTTCATGAAATCATTATAATTTTGCAGAATTATGTGAGATGACACAACATAAAATAAAAGAACTAAATAAGACAATATTTGATGATGGGGTTCACCTCTCCTAGGATACATCTTTGAGTCCCCTTCAATAGTGATATTTCTCTTCATTAATCTCAAATGTCAAAAATTATAATGAAAATGGACTTACAAAGTCAAATTTGAAGTCACTCTTCAATGTTTCTACTCAAAATCAAAAATAGAGTTTACCATTGAATTCCTTTCATAATTCTAAGAAAAAGGAGTATAAACTCGACCATATTTTGAACTGGCTCAATTTCACCCTCTTTACAAAATAAACGATGTACAATGGTTCTCATACATGTAGATATGGACTAATACTTTCATAGACAACATATTAGTACAAAAATAACATCACCATCATGCTTCTCTTGAGAAACTAAGAAAAATGAGTATATTCAAGGCTATGTTTGGACATGGTACTCTATGGCATGTAAATCAATACAAGCCCATTATGGTTGCTCTCCCTAGCACACATCTCAATGCACTATTTGTACTCTTTACAAAAATCTATGAATTCTCATACTCTGTGTCAAGCCTCTGAATCTATGCCCATTAAATAAGGCATGGGCCCCCAACTACTATTCGAACTCCATGCAACCATTTCAAATTTCATTTATTTGGTTGGTTGTATCAACACAACTATTTGGTATAATGGTTAACCACTATGTCTTGAGTCATGGGTTATGTGGAATGGAGGTCTAGGGTTCAAGCCCCACAAACTCTATATTTGGCATATTACATTTAATATGTTAATAAATATATTAACACCCATTGGAATATTTGATGGAATGGTTAGCCCGAATGGTCATGGCATATGGTTTAAGTTGTTAGCCCATGCAAGGATTTCATAGGTTTGATTCCTTTCGAATCCAACTATTTTTATCCTTAGGCCAACTTGGCATTCTCGAAGGTGCCACGTGCACCATATGATTGGTCCACATGAAAACCTATGATTGGCCACTTGTCGCCAACTGTACCTTTCCAAATCAGATTCACAATCTTCCACATCATCAACTTCCTACCATGTGGTTCCATGTGGAGTCACCATGTCAACATTGTACGACCTGTATGGATGTACCACGTGTCACCCTTCCAATGGTGCCACATGTCACCCCCTCTTTTTTGACGTTTTTACCTATTTGACCAAAACTATGATTGGTCGTATATTTTCCATACAAACTTCATTTGAGGAAATTTTTATTTTGTTGGAAAGCTATCATTGACCTCCACACAATGAATTCATTTCTGAGAAAATTTTAGATGATCAAATTTTGAGTATTTATGGACCTTCCTAGAACTCTATGAGCGTTTTAGATCCTCCCGGATCATCTAGTCACTTTCCCACATGGAATCCTTTGATGGAAAATATCACCACCCAATGAGGTATTCTCAGATCACCGTATTATGAAATTTCCTCTCTTGTACCTCCAAAACCTCCTCAAGAACCAAAATTAACTGCCCCTCCTCATCCAATGGGGATAACTCTTTTGAATAAGTATCATGTTGTCCAAATCCCTTCTTAAGGAATGAAACAGGAAACCCATTGTGAATCTTACTTCATTCTTGGAAATGAATCCCATAAGCTACCTCATCATCTCTCTGAATCACTCTGGAGGGGCCATAAAAGAGTGGCTTAAGATTTAGTCCACCACTTTTCTTCAGTGATGACTGTCTGTATGGTTGTAATCTCAAGAATACCAAGTCTCCCACTTTGAAAGTGTGCTCAACCCTATGATTGTATTCATAGATATTGTTTTGATTATGAATCATCTCTAAATTATCCTTGATATTATTAAGGATGTATTGACTCTCCTATATCGAATCATTGGCTTTAGGAGCCCTACTATCCCCAAATTTGAAATCAAAAAATGAAGGAGCATCATAGCCATATTATGCCCAGAAAGGGATCATACCAATGGACATGTGATAAGTAGTGTTATAAAAATGTTCTCCCAAATGTAACCACTTGACCCATGCCTCCTATTTCCCACACACATAATTATGCAAATACCCCTCAATCCATTTGTTCACGATCTCTATTAGACCATCTATTGGGGGTGGGAACCAGTGCTAGGAGTCAACTTTCTGCCAACCAACCTGAACAAATCCTACCAGAATGCACTAAGGAATCTTTTGTCTATATCACTAACAATGTACTTTGACAACCCATGGAGTTTGAATACCTCCCTGAAGAACAACTCTTCTACCTATGTTTGCTTGTATTATGAAGAAATGGCAAATAAATTTGCAAACTTGATCAAATGATCGACCACCACGTATAAGCAATATCTGTTAGAAAAAAATAATTGCAGAGCAATAAAATAAGAAAAATACAGAAATAAAACATAGAAGATAGACAATAAAATATAGAACCAGATATACGTGGTTCACCCAGTGTGGGATACATCCACTAGAGAAATTTCCATGTCCTTTATTTTTATTATCCACCAAAATGAAGGGATAACACCTACAACACACCTACTGTAACTTCCTCTTCTTTCTCTCACAATATCCTCTCTCCTAATACAATAATTGCACACATACACAACAACAATACAATTCCCTCATAAAAGAGGATTTCCTTCTAGGAAAAAAAAACCTAAAATAACTTCTACCATCATATCTGCAACCTTGTAATGAACAGTCCAAATTGACTATTAAATTAGAATATTTTACAAGGAAATTTTTTCCTTCAGGGGATTCACTCCTGAACTGTCGCTAGGGGCCCACTTTCCCCCAGACCCCACAAGGGGGGAAATCCCCCCCTACAATCCCCCCTCTTCGAGGGGTGTATAGTCTTCATGGGGTATAAAAATGGCTAAAAACAAAGACCTCTGAATCAGGAAGATAATCAGGCTCCACAACCAACAATCTCCCACTTGGAGACTGATCACCAGAACTCTACTTATATTGTACCTGTTGGACTATGATCCACCTTGGACCTAGAAAAATTTTCATCTTCACCTTCATGCTTGAAGGCCAATTGAAACTGAGCAGGAACTCAATTTATCCCTGGTTACTCCCTTTGTTAACATGTCTGTAGGATTCTGGATAGTATGCATCTTTTCCAACTTCAAATGTCCATCTTCCAAGATGGACCATATGAAATGGTACCTAATTTTTCTATTCTTAGTCTTTCAATGGAATAATTAGTTCTTTGAAATATAAATGTCACTCTCACTATCATAGTACAACCTGTTATTGTCTTGCTTCTTTCCCAATTCCTCCATAAACCTATGTAACCAAATCATTTATGTACTAGCCTATGTAGCAACAACATACTCTACTTTTGTTGTTGAAAGTGAAACAACCTTTTGTAGTTTTGAAATCCAACTTACTATTGTTCCACCTACAGTAAAAACGTACCCTATGGTGCTCCTCCTGCTATCTTTATCACCTTCCATATATGAATCAACATATTCTTGTAGAAAAATGTCTAAACCTCCAAAAAATAATGCATGAGTAGAATAACCTCTCAAATACCTAAGAATAAACTTTATTTTCTCCCAATGTTCTTTACTTGTATTGCTCATATACCTACTCACAACTCGCACTGCATGTGTAATATCTGGTCTTGTGCAAACCATCACATACATCCAATTGTCAACTATTGATGAATAAGGGACCTTGCACATGTATTATATCTCCTATTGTGTCTTGGGATACATTTCCTTAGTTAATTTTAAATGTATGGCCAAAGGTGTAGTAACTAGTTTTACATTCTAGATTCTAAACCTCTCCAACACCTTCTCTATGTACTCACCCTGAGACAATGTCAATTTGTGATTTTTCCTGTCTCTTGTTATTCTCATACCAAGGATTTTATTTGCAACACCCAAATCCTTCATCACAAATGAATTATATAATTTATTCTTGTTCACATTTATATCTTGCATATTATACCATGCAACAAGAATGTCATCTACATACAATAGGAAGATAACATAGCTTCCATTTTCTAGCCTTTTAAAATAAACACAATGATCAGAATGACATCTACTAAAACCTTGTTTTGTCATAAACCTATCAAACGTCAAATACCACTGCCTTGTATCTTTGTTTAGGCCATACAATCTCTTATTCAACCTACATACCAAATTTTCCTTCCCTTTGACCTCATACCCCTGTGGTTGTTGCATATAAATCTCTTCATCCAAATCCCCATGGAGAAAAGTTTTTTTTACATCTAACTGTTCAAGATGAAAATATTCTACTACCACAAGACTTAAAATACTCTTAATTGAAGTCATTTTAACAACAGGAGAACATATTTCATCAAAATATATACCTTTCTTTTGTGCAAACCCCTTTACAACAATTCTATCCTTGTACCACTTTTTTCCTCCATCTTCTTCCTTCAACCTATAAATCCATTTATTCTACAATTCTCTTTTTTCTGCAGGCAACTAAACCAAGTCCCAAGTATGGTTATTTACAAAGGAATCCATTTCCTCTTTCATGCCTTTCTCCCACTTCTTTTTATTATCTACCTGCATTACATCTTCATAACTTTTTGGTTCACTAGAATCAATCAACAATAAATAGTACAATGAAGGAGAGCATCGTTCAGTGGGTCTACTTAACCTGATAGATATTATAACAACACTTGTAGGATATTTAAGTACATGTTGTTCATGTTGTTGTACATTTTTATTTTCTAGTACCTTTGGAATTTATTTTTCAGTGATCTCATTAGGCACTGTGTATTCTAGTTTTTCTTCGTCCTGTTTCCTTCCCTGCAACTGATATTTATACATGAAATTCTCATTGAATATGACATCTTTACTCTTAATGATTTTGTGATTTTCATAATCCCATAATTGATAACCAAAATCATTAACACCATATCCAATAAAGATACACTTCTTGGATTTTTCTTCAATCTTTGTTCTATTTTCTTTATCAATATGGGAAAATGCTTCACAATTGAAAGTCTTAAGAAATGAGTAGTTTACCTTTTTACCTATCCATTCCTCCTTTGGATTTCCACCATCMAAAGAACTTGAAGGTCCTTTTTTTATCAAGTAAACAACAATATCTACAACATCCACCCAAAACTATAAGGGAAACMCTGCATGCAATCTCATACTCCTTGCACGCTCGATGATGGTCATGTTCATCSTTGATCACACACCATTTTATTGTGGTGTTCATGGAACTGTATTCTCTCTACGAATCCCATGGTATGAAAAATAATAATCAAATGCCTTCCTGCATTATTCACCTCTATTGTCTGATATGAGACACTTCAACCTTTTTTTTGTCTCATTCTCAACCAAATATTTCCATTTCTTAAAAGTATCAAAAACATCATATTTTTTTTGAATGCAATAAACAAAGTTTTAATGGTTGCATCATCAATAAAAGTAACATAATAATAAGACCCACCAAGAGATGATACATGAGCTTCTCCCCATACATCTATTTTCACAAGATATGACCTTTCACTCTTATTTTCTTTTCCAACTCTAAGAAATCTAACTCTCTTATGTTTTCCATAAACACAGTGCTCATAGAAATTCAAATCAACTCATTTAATATCTGGCAACAAATTTATTTTTTGAAGTATCTGCATCCCATTATCACTCATGTGTCCAATCCTATGATGAAACAATGTTGTATCCACTCTTGTAGAAGCTAACGAGATAGAAGAGTTAGTATTACCAGTACATAAATACAATGTACCTACCTTCTCTCATTTTTCTATCACCAATGATCCTTTGATCTGGAACATGTCTTACCTCTTTCAAAAACCATTGGTTTCCATTGTTTTTCTTTATTTGTACCTTTCCCATTCCAAAAATTTGTCATGGTGCATCATCACCCACATGAACTTGTCCAAAATCACCTTGAACATAGTCTAGAAATTTTTTCCTATGGTGTGTGGAATGAAATGAATCCCCTGACTATACTAACCAAGACTCGAAAATGTTATCTATAGAAAGAATCAAAGCATATTTTAACACATCACCTGTTACATTTGCTTCTTCATTTTTCTCTTGTTGTCCATCGCTTTGTTTCTTTAGATCTCTAGAGTATTTCTTTAGATGTCCTTTCTTCACACAATTCCAACACTATATCTTTCCCAGTCTATATTTGGATGTGCCCTTCCTAGAATTACCATGGTTCCCTGAGATGTTTCCTCTATCCTTTTGTCTTCCCCTGTTCTCCACAGTGAACACATTACCTGATGTCTCACCTATGCTTTTCAGTTTCATTTCCTAGCTAATGATAACACTAACAACAAAATCAAATTTTAGAGTGTTTGAACCAGAGATACAATTACTTACATCTGTAACCAAGTCATTCCATCTTTATGGAAATGAGAGAAAAATTAGAAGAGCCCCAACCTCATCATCAAATTCCACTTTTACAGAACTTAGTTGATTAAACATCGTATTAAATTCATTTAAATGATCTTCAATAGACCCACCTTCTGACGTATTCATATTAAATAATATCTTCATTAGAAATACCTTATTGGATGCTGAGGGTTTTTCATACAATTTAGCCAATGCCTCCATCAGCTCCTTCGTTGTATTTTTTTTTAAATATTGGATGTCATCGACACTGTCAGGCTCATCCATATCATTCCTAGTGCCTTTCGGTCAAGAGCCTACCATTCTTCTTGACCCTAAACTTTCCATCTTCTGTCATTCCTCCCACTCGAACCAGGAACCCTCTTTTCCTACGAGTTACCTTTCGCTCTCATACCAGTTTTTAGAAAAATATAATCGTGGATAAACAAAATAAGAAAAATGCATAAATAAAACACATAAGATACATAATACAATAGAGACACATATATATGTGGTTAACCCAATGTGGGCTACGTCCACCAGAGAAATTTCTAGGTCTTTCCCTTTTATTATCCAACATAATGAAGGGATACAACCTACAACACACCCACTGTAACTTCATCTTCTTTATATCACAGTTTCCTCTCTCAGAATACAATAATCACACACATACACAACCACCATACAATTCCCTCATAAAATACAATTTCCTTCTAGAGAAAAAAACCATAAAATAAGTTATACCGTCAGATCTGCGACCTCATAATGAAAAATCCAGATTGACTATGAAATTACAATATTTTACAAGGAACTTTTTTCTTCGGGGGCTTTGCCGCCAAACCCCTCTTTCCCCCCAAACCCCCCATCTAGGGGGGTGAGCCCCTCAGACCTCACAAGGGGGAAAATCCCCCCCATATTATGGGGTGTAATGTCTTCATGGGGTATAAACAAAACTAAAAACAAAGACCTCTGAATCAATAATATAATAAGGATCCAAAAAAATTAATATATTATCTATACCTTCAGAATACCTGTGATGAAGTCCATGGATATTCTTCCCCACTTTCTCTATGGAATGGGAAATGGTTGTAGTAACCCCATAGGATGAGTCTGTTATGAATTGTTCTGTTGACAAGTCACACACTCCCTCACATGTCTCTATATATAATCTTTGAGTCCCTTCCAAGAGGACCTCTCCCTAATCTTCCTATAAGCTTTAAAGTACCCAGGATGGCCTACCAGAGGTGTGCTGTGTATATCCCTCATAATATTCTCCTTCAAGGTAGACTCTGGGACAAAGTATATGTTGTCCTTGTAGTAGATGATGTCATCCACCACCTTATACCTTTCATCCTGCATGTTGTGATCCATCAACTCACAAGAAAAATTGTTCTTGGAATACTCTAACAAGAGATGAGATTTCTAGTCAACTAGAATCTCTGTGAGTGAACATAACTCAGATTTATTCTAGAGTACATTAACAAATACATTTTTCTTCTCTTTATCATAATCAATTTCAAATTCATATGCCTAAAATTTTATAACCCACATATTTTTCCTCTCATTTAAGTCCTTATGCCCAATGAAGTGTCTCAAACCATTGTGGTTAGTCTTAACCACAAATTTTCCACCTACCAATTAGTGTTTGAATTTCACCAAGGCTTGCATGATGGAGATCATTTCATTTTCATAGATGGAATATATTCTCTTTGAATCTATGAGTTTCCTTCTCTCATATTATATTAGATGTCTATACTGCATCAAAACATCTCTTATCCCCTCACTTGACACATCACACTCAAGCACAAAGGGCTAAGTGAAATCAGGAAGTGATAAAACTAGGAAAGTGCTCATCACTTCCTTCATCCTTCCAAATTTATTTTGGGTCTCTTATATCCACCTTAATTTTTGTTACTTTGTGAGATATGTGAGTGGTGAAACCAACTGTGAGAATCCCTTTACAAACCACCTATAGTAGCTATGTATCCCAAAGAATCCACAAAAGTGTGTAAGGTTCTTGGGTGGTGTCCAATCTAATATGGCCTAGATCTTCTCCCTTTTCACTTGTACTCCCTAAGCACTGACCACATGACCCAAGTATAGGATATTTTTCATGCCAAAATCACACT
>JASDQU010207656.1:7583-18738 GCA_032191745.1 Picea mariana | reverse complement strand
CACTTCTAACCACTTGTCCACTTAGTAATTTCTCCATTAACTTTATTATTTAAATAATTTATTTTGTATCCACTTTGACTTATAGTACACTCATCACTTCACTTTATTATTTACCTTCTAAAATCTCTTAAACCACTTTCCTTATTTTAGGGCTAACCCACTTCTAACCACTTGTGAACTTAGTAATTTCTCCATTAACTTTATTATTTAAATAGTTTATTTTGTATCCACTTTGAATTATAGTACACTCATCACTTCATTTTATTATCTAAAAAATTTCTTTTTTGCAACCACTTTGACTACTTTGACTTTTTGGGGCTTCTAGATGACTCATGAGGGTTCTCCAACTTCACATGGCCATAACTCTAACCATGAGGAGTTATGTGACGTTCCACATACCACTGGAAATGGCATGGCATGTACTATCCATCCAAAATAGTATTACCTTCAAATATAGTAAAACTCATACCATTATACATCAAACAAACTTGGTTCCATTGCCCAAACCTTTGTGCTACCAGAATTCGCTACCAGACTTTCTTCGAGGGTTGACATCAATGAAAACCAACCCAAATAATCAACATATTTTACATATGATTTTATGCAAAAGGATGATATGGGAGCTTAAACAAAATAAAAAAAGACTATGTACAAGACCTAAGGTTATTTGTAATTGTGACAAAAGAAGGGTGTATAGACCCTTGCTGCTAGACTTATGTGCTTTGATTAAAAGTTATGTGTGAGACATATATGGTAACATTATGGAACATGGTTGTTGTTAAAAGATTTTGACATGAATTAGGGTTGCACACTATTTAATGGATATAGCATTGAGATATTGGTTTGATTTAATGGTTAATGTTATGGTGGATTGACTGGCTTGTACGTTGAATTGAATGAGGATGGGGAAGGAAGCGATGTGAATTTACTGCACGTCACTCAAACAACCCTAGAGCCTGTCACCCTAGCCATACTTGCATTTGGTTTTTAGGCTCTGGTGGTTGTTGATGGTCTGAGATTTTTGGTTGTGAAAGAAGAATACAGTCCAACTCTTTCCCTCAAGCAATATTTTCTAGGTATGGTTCCTTTATTTTCCATCCATGATGGTTCCTCTGCATTATGAATCGATTTTGGCTTAGAATTGCATGAGGTATGTGTTTTTATTAAGTTTTTCAACTGTGTATCAGTGTCTTGCTTATGGTTTCTTCTATGAATACTCTATACTATTGGCGTTTTAAAGAAAAGGAATGGTTATTCCTTGTTGTGTGTATCATGTGCATTGGTTTATTGATTAAAAACATGTTCGATCAGCTTGGGGTTTTTGGTCTGGTTCTTTGTGTAAAATTGTTGGTTGTTGGTTGCTTATCTAAACTATGCCTTCAACATGATTGACCCAGGTTCAGGTATACTAGGGTTCCAAAAAAGCCTCTAAAACTATCATCCCTCCTAGTAAACCAAAAGGAAATGCAGTACACAGATTGCACTATGCAGTCTCACCCAAGATAGTATTAATGGGTGACTGCAATACTCAAGTGCTTGTAGTCCATGATTGAATGGGGGTCTGTTAGTTGCGCGTTGAGAGTTCTAAATAGTTTTTAAGGCAATATTCTGACATTCATCGATCTTAATTATTCTATTGTTCCTTATGCATGCATGTAAATCAAGAGATCTAACTACTTCATCAAAGAATTCATCTAATATTTAACCATTAACAACAAAGATATAGACAATAATCATTCCACACAACACATAATTTACCATGGTTCACCCCCTCATGGGCTACATCCACATATATTTGGCTCTAAGGCTCTTTTATTATGGTTTTGTCATGCATGGCATCATGCGCACTACAACTCCGTTCATACATTCACAACCCAAACTCCACGAACTTTATGAGGACGACTAGATCACACCAGTCACCTCAACCTATGATCTAGCCCTCAAGGTCTAGTCACTTTTCCCTCCCATATCACAACAACTTACAAAAATCTATCATATCATATTTGAGATACTGACCTATTAATCTATCTCATGTGACTAACTCATAACAACCATAAAGGATATTGAACCCCCCCTAGACCACCTAGGTGTCTATTTATATCTATTCCCGGCTCATCAACCGTTACATTCTCTTACCAAAACCCTGACCTAATTAGGTCTTCTTGCATGTTGGCCTTGCACACTTTTCTCCTCTGCATGCGCAATTTTCTTCCACTTCTTTTATTCCAGTTGTCTTTCTTTCCCTTCTTTTTGCATGCACACCTTGCATGTTTTTTTGCCAACTGTATCTTCTCCATGTCGTGCCTTTTCCCAAAAATGGGCATGTGCCCAACATGCCCCCAACACTGACATCTTGACTCATCCCAAGTCATTTCTTGAATTGATCCATAGTCACTGCTTGCCTCCTACTTCAGATACTGCCTGTTGCAGTGCATCATACATCTCTATTATCCGATGGCACTGTTGTTGAGCCTGACTGCTCTTGTCGGTCATAGTTGTGACCAATTGCTTTGAGATAAGAGACTATAGTATTTCTCTGCCTTCGGATCAGATCTGCTCGATGTTATTCTTAGTTTCATCACTCTCCATGACCAGATGCTCCGCCTTTTCATACAGGGGCTCCAATAATGCTTGTCTTGCTCTCTTCTTCGTCAATGAACATCATATCCGACATGATGATAAAATTGGCGTTGGGATGTGTTGCAAAATGTACTATCTCAGGCACTAGCATTGCTTCCTTAGCCTGCATGGTTATTTCTTTTGGTGCCTTTGCTGCCCTAATCCTTAACCGCTCTAGCATAGTTTTCACCTCTTGCACTTGATCGATGATTGAAGCCCTGTGCTTCTCTTCATTCTCCCATACTTCATCCAGTCTCTCCTCAACGACTGTCACCACTAACTCCACATCATCCAGATTTATTGAGATATGTCTCCATGGCTTGTGTGCCTTTTCCTTCTTTCGGACACCACTAGTGTGATCCCTTAGCTGCTTCTCTTGGGTAGCTGATGGCTCGAGACTAGTGGGCCTCTCAATATCACCTATAGTGGTTTTCCCTATTTCTCCAAATTCAGGAACCTCTTGGGTTCCTGTCCCTTGTTCCCCCTCCTCCAAGATTTTGTGTGTCCCTGCATCTACCTCTTCCGCCTCAGGGATTTCTTGTGTCCTTGCATCTGCCTCTTCCATGTGCACTTCTTCTGTTGAGTGTATTGGTGGTTGTTCTGTGCGCAGTGGAGCCTGTGTGGACCCCCTTGGTGGTCTATTCTATGTGCGTGGTTTCTTCTTGGTTGGGGTGCTTCCCCCCTCTTGGCCTTGGGAATTTATCTTCTTGGTTCCTGCCCTGTTGGTGCTTGTATGGTGCATTGGGGCTGGTCTGCCCTGTGTCTAATCTCATGCACTTTGTACCATGGTTGGAATATTTTGTACCTTCCATTCTTTGAGCCACTCCTAGAACTCTCTTTGGATTTCTTCCTGCGTGACGCAATAGTTAATTTGTATCCATTCCTTGTCTTTGGTGTGCTTGGATTGCATCTATAAACTATGGTGCATTTCCCTAAAGTTGGCAACCTGTCCAAACTCTTGGACAGTATCTGGTGTAATGCGCCATGTATCTACAATAAAGTCCTACATCTCTGTGAACTACCTCGAAAATATATCTGTGTTCGCTTTATTTCTTTTGGGGTCTATGCTACTGCATAATGAGATGTATTTTGATGCGCTACAATTCCCCGGTCTCTCCATGTACTTTCTGTAGACCGGTTCTTTCCAACCAATGAGGCTAATGAGGATGAGTAGCCATGAGTAGTGGAACTCAGAGCCCTAGTCCTATATATCCTTCCAGTCCTTCAAAAATTAATTCAATAGGTATGGGGCCCAGCTCATCAATCTCCCCTTTGTGCACTGCGTGGCGACGATGACCACACCAACCAATTCCTCTTCTTTTCAGCACTTGTGCATTATTTTGCATCCAGGGATTCTAGTAGAAAACCTTGTCGCAGGATCATTAATGTTACTGATCCTACTTTCCCTATTGCCTCGCTCTGTGCCATACTTAGCCTTGATCTCATATAAGATGGCCTTGGTTCTTTTTTTGTCCTCCAAGTACTTCTCTAGCTTTTCCCCATCTGTGGGTAGCCCTGTGATTCCTGCAATGAGGTCCACAGTGATAGGAACTGACCTATCCATCCATAAAATTCCACCGTGTACTCATGCAAGAAGTTTCTTGATGTAGACGTTGATATGATTTCCCATTCCAAAGTGTGGGACATCCAGTAGGTTCATGATTCCTATGTTTTAAAGCCCCGAGATCTACTGCATTGGCTTGAGCACTGGCATGCCAGATGAACCTGCTTCCATGATTTTTAGGTAAACCTATGACGCCAAGTTTGGGAATTTAGTGACATCGGCCACATCATGGTTGGAGTATTTGATGGTTGTCACTTCTCCGACCATGTCATTGTCTACGTGCACTCCGCTAGGGATTTTTTGCAAAACCAGGGTCCCTTCTACCTGCGTCTGTGACCCTCCTTGCGCGATGCTCTCCACTTGGCCCTTCTGCTTAGCCTATGGGGATGAGGCCCCAACCTCTGGTACACCCTCATGTATAACTACCTATGTTACTCCTGGTTTATGGATCTATTGTGCTAATCCTATGGTCTGCTCAGTCTGTCATTTCCCTTGCCCTCGTGAAGTATCAGACTCCATTCTTTCGGGGTCCTCCTCCATCTGCCTGACCTCTTGCACAGGGTTTTGCAAGTCCTCTACTATGATCGAGTTTGTCTCATATTCTGGTGTGTGGATTTCATCCACATCGACCACTATCGGTGCCACTTTCCCCCTTGCGTCTGTCACACAAGCAATACTGGATGCTTTTTTGCTGGCCCTGCCTGACTCTCCAACTCGTGGCAGTGAAATTTCAACGAGGTTGAGGTTCGAAATATGTGAACTTCGTAAATTATTGGTCGAATTCGTGCTCTATCTCTCTTCCACTCGCCTCTGTGTTCTCTTTTTAGAAATTAACACAATGAATGGATTTCCCCCCCTTTTTTTGACTTTATAGTGGGACGATGGAGTGACAACTGTTCTGCACTGACAATTGTCCCTTTTTCACTTTTGGCAGCGTGTCCTGCATGTGGTACCGTTATACGTGTTAATTGTTGTCCTTTACATCTTTTTTTTGAAATTTCTCCCTTTCCGTCGCACTATGGTTATTACCTCTGAGTATGGGTTTTCGCAATTCCAACCATTGCTGCCAGTTGGCACCTGACTCCCACAGCCATCGTTTTTGGAATTGTCGCATTGTCCGACCATCGGTCCTTTTTACGACGTGCTGGGATTTTTGGGTGTGCGGGGTCCTTGGATTTTATACCCTTTGATTCTGGCATAGTATAATTATTTCACTGTGTTGACTCAATGATTTGTGTGCACATTTTCTTTTCGTCGCGCTGATTTTCTTTCCTGTGCGTGCAGATTTCCGCACGTTTTTTTTTTACTGCGCAGTAACTGTCTTTAACTGGTGGTTGAATGTACTTGTATAGATTCATTCAAATACCATTGATCATCCCTCTGAGTTATGTGCCTCCTAAGTCCTTCAACTGTACAACTCCTCTGTCTGTGATAGTCTTGACCTCATATGGTCCTAGCCAATGTATTCTGAACTTTCCTGGATGTTAAAAAAACTTTTTGTCATACAATAGGACTAGGTATCCTTCCTTGAAACTTTTTCTCTTGATATGTCGGTCATTCCAATATTTTTCCCTTGATTTCTGTACTTCTTGGTGAAATCTTGCTAGAATCCTATCTTCTTCCGTGTTCATCAGCTGACTTAGCCTTTCTTGTACTGTACCTCATTTTTTCATGTTTGTAATTGATGTGACACACAGACTTGATACCAAGAATTCTTGTGGCATCATTGCTTCTTGTCCATACACCAATAAAAATGGTGTCTTCCCTGTCAAATTCTTACAGGTAGTTCTATATGCCCATAATACTGCGGGTATCTTTGAATCCTAGTCATCCCTTGACATTGTAAATCTTGGTTAGGGCATTCTCTAGAATCTTGTTGAAGGCTTCCACTATTCCATTTTCCTGAGTATGGTATGGCATACTTTTCTGATGGTATACCTCGAATTCTTCAGTCAGATCTCTGATAGTGATATTGATAAAGTGAGTGCCTTGGTCACTCATCATGATCCTTAGACATCCAAATCGGGTGAGCACATGTTCAAACATGAAGTGTGTTGTTGTCTCTGCCCTGCAATCTTTAACTAGTGCTGCCTCTTCCCGTCTTGAGAGGTATTCTGTCATAGTGATAATGTATCGCACACCAGATCTTCTTGCGGGTGGGTGAAATAGCCCAACACAATCAATAGTCCATTTTTCAATCACTTGTAACATTACTTGTGGGTATACGAGCATCTCATCCTGTCTATTTGGTTTTCCAACCCTCTGAAAAACATCACATTTTTTACAGTAGTCCTTTGCATCCTGATGAATATTTGGCCACCATAATCCTACGTGTAGTACCTTCTACGCAATAGCTTTTCCTACATAGTGTCCTCCCGCTATTCCTTCATGTGATTCTACCTGTATCCTAGGCCTTTCATGTTCTAGCACGCATCTTCTCAAGATGTTGTCTACCCCCATTTTATATAAGTTCTCGAAGATCAACTGGTAGTTGGTTGCTCATAAAACCAGATTCTTCCTCTACGTGGTGTTAAATTCCTATGGCGCAGTCCCTGTACTTAAATAATCAGTAATGTCAGCAAAATAATCATCTGCAATATGAACTAAAAATAACTGCGTGTTAGGTAAGGTATCTTCTAAATATTTATGCTCCTCGCTATTGGTAACCCTTGATAAGTGATCAAGTCCTGCGTTCAACTTCCCTGGTTTCACTATGACTTCAAAGTCAAATTATTGAAACAGGAGTAACCATCGACAGATTCTCCCCCCAAAACTGGCTTGTTGACTAGGTACTTAAGGGATGAATGATCTGTGAACATATTAAAATGTTTTCCAAGTAGGTAATGCCTGAAATTTTGAAGTGCATACACCGTTGCGAGGCCTTCTCACTCTGTGGTGTTGTAGTTCTACTCAGAGTTTGACATTTTTCTTCTTGCAAATGCTATGGGGTGGTCCAAATCCCCTGCTCCTGGTTGCGCCAGAATAACTCCCAAGGCTATGGATGATGCATATAAATGGACATGGAATGTATTCTCCCAATATGGAAATACTAAGATGGGTGTTGTGACCATCTTCTCCTTTAGGATGTCCAATCCTTATTGTCAGCTCTCATTCCACTAGAATTTAGTATCCTTATTAAGTAGTTTCTCCATCGGTGCAGTGATATGCATATACCCTTTGATAAATTTTCTATAGTATCCTGTATGTCCTAATGTGGCCCTTAGCTAGTGCACTACTTTCGGTGGTGGTAAGTTCACAATTACTGCAATCTTTGCGGGATCCATGATCAAACCTTGACTGCATACTATGTGACCTACTAGAATTCTGAAGGGTGTTCCAAATATACATTTCTTAATGTTCAAGGATATTTGGCATTTATTTCATATTTCTAACATCAGCCTCAACACCTCTACATGATCCTTCAACAGTTTGTACACTGTCCAATCATCCAAATATACTTCTAGAAACTGATGGATGAATTCTTTGAAGGCAACAATGACTACTGTGGAGAAAATTGTTGGTGCATTTTTCAGTCCAAAAGGCATGACTGTGTACTGGTAATATCCCCATTCTGTTGCAAAGGTAGTCTTGTGTCGATATTTTGGTACTATCTTGATTTGGTGGTAGCCTGAGAATCCATCAGTGAAGGAGTATGCTTCCTAGCCTCCCACATTTTCTAGGACTTCATCTGTAAGGGGTGTAGGGAAGGGGTCATGTAGGAAAGCATCATTGAGATTTCTTAAATCTACACAAATTCTTATGCCTCCTTGATTTTTCTCTTGAACTACCATGGGGTTTATCCATTCTGATTCTTCTACTGGTTCTATGATTCCCGCTTCCAAATTTCTATCGATTTCTACTCTTACCTTCTGCTTGTAGATGAGGTTCAATCTGTAAGGCCTATGTCTGAAAGGTCTTGCCTCCAGTTTGAGAGGGATCTTCATCTCTCCAAGTTCTCTTGTGACACCCTTCATTTCTATAAAGTTTGTTGGGAACAAGTCATTGTACTCATGCATTAATTCTGTTATCCTATCCATTGTTTGCTTGCCCCAGTGGTCTCCAATGCTGGACATATTTGGATTATCAACTGTCCCAATGTTGAATTTATTTACCTTGATTGGTGCAACAATTACTTCTGATTCTAGAGGTGGACCTTCCACTTCTCTTTCACCCTCAAATTCCTCAATCTGAATATCACGTGGATCATATTCATTTGGTGCTTCTTCCTACACATGGTAACATGACAAAAGTTCTTTCACCGTCTTTCTGTTCTGTTGTTGTTATTATGTCATGAGTTCAAATTATGGTTCCTTAATGAATATTACCCCTCTTATTTGCTTAAGTGATACATCTATGTTGGGGTTCTCATGTTCAAATGAGAAAGTGACTGTAAAGTTTTGTTGTAGTATTGTCCAACTCATAGTTCCTTTGTGTAGTTCTTGGTCTATGTACCAGTTTGTTGGGATTCCCTTTGTTGCACCTCTTTTGTAACCTAAATGAGCAAAACAAAAGTGCTTACAAGATTAGTTGGGCTAGCTAAGAAAGACAACAGTGAAGGAAAGGGTTAGAAGAATAAACATAAAAGATTAAGCTAAGAATTAAACTAGGAAAGGAAAAAACAATTAAACTATTGTGCATAAGGACATAAGAATAAGAAACAAACAATACTCATGTCACCAATAGAAAGGATTGTATTAGTGAAAAGAAAACAGCAAAGAGAAAGGGGACTTTGGGTCCATTCTTCCTCCAAGGGAGGGCTCTTGGACCCCCAAGATTGAGCTCTTCTTACAACTTGGAAACTTGAAAGAAATGGTGAAAGAATCCCAAGCTAACCCACTCAAAAGGTGATGTGGATTGCCCAAATGGAATGGTACTAGTATTCTCTTGATAAGAAAAGAGGTTTCCCCAAGAGAATAGTAGCAGCATAACCTTGCAAATGAATTCCTTGAAAAATTAGTGCACCCATGGCCTTACTTTATAGCACCACTTTGAGGTATTGTGCAACCAACTTTCAATGTGAAAAGGGGTTGTTTAGGGCACCTTTAGGTCTTTGACCAGCCACCCAGCCGGATCTAGTCGAGATTTGGATGTCAAATTGACTTGGAAACTAAACCAGAAGTGGGTGGGAGGTCGACCAATATCATAAATGCGTCGTTCTCAGGTGTGCGTGGATTTTAGCGTCCACAGTCATGCATCGTGCGCATGTGTACTTTTCCTGCGTTTCTTGATGGCGCATATGCGTGCGTGCCCTATGTAGTCATAACACATCTTGATTTTATAACTGGTTGTATAGTTTTGGACCTTTTGGAAATGCTTTTTTGGTAATTTTGGTCCACGGGTGAACTCATAGCTGTTTGAAGATGCTGGATTCTTGTAACCATCTTCGGACGAAATTTCAATGATAACAGATGCCCCCTAATGGATGAGGTTAGGAGCCTACAGATAGTCAAAATTCATCAATGTTTCTTCTACTAAGAGTATCGTTGTAAGAAAGAGTGATAGTGAGAATATCAAGAGTGACCAGTTGGAGGGAGAAGGGAACCTGTAGGACCCAACCTTTCGCAAGGTGTGGAAAATAAATTATGTACAAATGAGGCGGGCATGCCCCATGCTCATGTCATGTAACTCAAAAAGGGGTGTTGTACAATAAATAAAACTGTTGTGTTGATGTATACAAATGCGGTGCCCTTGGGGGTGGTTTTGATAAAGGCAGAGGACAATTCTGATGAGGAAAAATACTCTGAACAATAGGCAATGACACTTGTAAGAAGTATCATGGGTTCTGTGGGCATTGATAGCCCAACAAAGTTCATAGGTCTTTGGAAAATATAAAAACAATTGCAATAGTCACAAAGTAAGACCCACCATAACATGAGAAAGTGTTGAAGTCAAATGTTATGGGGGTCAACGACAATAGAGAGCAATGATGGTTCTCCCTGTGTCTTCCAAGACTCCTCATTGTAAAGGTAATGAGAGTCAAGATACTGTCGCCCTTTTGGAAACTGTGCTGATGCTGACAAAAAGGGAGATGCGACTCTAAGAAGCAAAAGGCTTTGTGAAATCCACTAGGTGAGGTCAGGAACTGAGGAGGTACATGAACGAAGTCAAGATGAATGGAGACTCAAGACTGCCCTTGGTTGGGAATATATGTGAAGTATAAGTGGATGAAACCGTTCAACTAGGTCAAGTGTCAGGGGGACAACGAGATATGGGATAAGTTATGCCAGAGGCGGGACAAAGTGAACAAAATCAGAGAGTAGAGGTAGGTGGACTGTGGGATACTTGGAGTTTATGGACAATGTTAACAAGGGTAGGTGATAAGAAATGCCCCAACCAAGGGTCAAATGGGTTGCGTTTTCCAAAAAGGAAGAAGGTCTCCAAAGGTGATGACAAAAAGCTATGTAAAATGTTGGAAACAATGGTTTAATTACAAAAAGAATTAAGAAATCAGTGGGGATAATAATGAAGATATAGAAACGGGTGCCCTAGTGTGAGATGGCTTGGCCTAATGATGGTGCAAGTTGGTTAAAAAATAAGTGGGGGGTTGGGGCCCCATAGGTAGGTTTCTGTAGTAGGGAAATGTATGGAGGGAAATCTGAAGATGGGAAAACTGGCAGTGGATAAAATGGATGGTAAATGATGCTGTGGGAGTGCAGTCAAAACAAAACCATGAGGAAGTGTCTTGGGAGTTCGTTGGGTAGGCTAGAAAAATGAGGAGAAGGAGTATGTGGCTGATTCACGACATGATGTAAGACTATCGGGACTCCCATCCCTAAAGGTTGAAAACACCATGAGTGTCAAAGTGCCAAGGGGGGCTATGAATGGGACAACTCATGTGGGGGAGAGTGCTACCAAGTGACAGTACCCAAAATGCATTGGAGGTGATGGTATTGCAGAGCCGGATATAGGGACCCTAAAGGAAAATTTTAGAGGGTGTGACTGGAGATGCAATTGAGATTCAGAGGGAATGAT
>JASDQU010207655.1:10915-21454 GCA_032191745.1 Picea mariana | reverse complement strand
GTTATTATTTCGTTTATGTTATATCTGTATTTTTTATTTAATATATATTTTTTATTATTTAATATATGTTTTTTATATTTTTGTTTTGTTTTTTAATTTTTAATTATATGTTTTCTTTAATTTGTTAATATTGTTTTATTTTTTATTTTCAATTGTTTTTAATTAACTGTTTGATTAATAAAACGGTAAACTAATTACTAACTTTAAACAATAAACTTAATTATTAATTAATTAATTATTAACAAGTCTAACATATTTTAATTAATCTAACTACACTAAATTTTATTACTAACATTATTAACCTATTGTTTCTTTTTTCCTAAGATTGTTTATTCATGCAGGGATAAAATTGGCAAAGGGGTGAAGAAATGAAGGTTGAGGGACTGAAGAGCACAGTGGTGGATGAAGGATGCATCAGGGTGATGAAGGACCAGGCGAAATGGAGGGAGAGGGAAGTGAATTTAACCAAGCCCAACAAACCAGACGTCTTCATAATGAGAGAAATGACAAACAGATAGTTGTAGAAACAAATAACCTATGATTATAGGACCCCAACAAGGGTATCACCAGTTAGATATCAAGGAGGAAAATATCTCTAAGACCACCTTTAAAATGAGGTTTGGACATTATGAGTTTATTGTTTTACCGTTTGGACTAACAAACGCCCCAGGGGTATTTATGAGCTTGATGAACGGGGTGTTCCGTGAATACTTGGACAAGCTTTTCCAAGTATTCATTGACGATATTTTGATATACTCTCGGACAATGGAGGAACATGATGAGCACTTGCGCTTGGCACTTATAGGACCCCAACAAGGGTATCACCAGTTAGATATCAAGGAGGAAAATATCTCTAAGACCACCTTTAAAATGAGGTTTGGACATTATGAGTTTATTGTTTTACCGTTTGGACTAACAAACGCCCCAGGGGTATTTATGAGCTTGATGAACGGGGTGTTCCGTGAATACTTGGACAAGCTTTTCCAAGTATTCATTGACGATATTTTGATATACTCTCGGACAATGGAGGAACATGATGAGCACTTGCGCTTGGCACTACAGTGTCTACAAGAGAACATTTTTTTTGGAAAACTATCTAAATGCTCGTTTTATCAATCAAAGATTCATTATTTAGGGCACGCCATCTCTGACGAAGGCATCGTTGTGGATCCAACAAAGGTCAAGGATATTATGGAATGGCCTGTGCCAATGAATGTCCCAGAAGTGCATAGCTTCATGGGTTTAGCATGGTACTATTAACGGTTTGTCGAGGGTTTTTCGAAGATAACAAATCCAATTATGGAATTGCAGAAGAAGAACAAGAAGTTTGTTTAGACTGAGAAATTCTTGGAAGAATTTTGGAGGCTCAAGGAGTTTTTGACGACAAGGATGATATTAAAGGTCCCTGACATGGACAAGGACTTCTTGGTATGCACTGACACATCCAAGGAATGCTTAGGTGGATTCTTGATCCAAGATGGTCGAGTGATTGCTTACATCTCAAGAAAGTTGAGAAAGCATGAGGAGAACTATGCGACACATGATTTGGAGTTGTTAGCCATCGTATATGCCTTGAGATTTTGGAGAAACTACCTGATCAGATGAAAATTCGAACTAAAAATGGACCACTGTGGTTTACAACACATTTTTACACAAAACGACTTGAACGCGCGACAATGGTGTTGGTCAGAATTTCTTAGCAAGTACGAGTTCGAGATTACCTACATAAAAGGAACATTGAACAGAGTGGTTGATGTATTGAGTCAGAGACCATGCATATTTTTGGTGATACCTCTTCAGACGAATCTATGTGAAAAGATTCTAAATTTACATCGCAACGATGACTGGTATAAAGAGGTTAAGAATTTTATTGGACAAAACACTATGATGGTACCCAAGTTCGAGGGATTTACTGTGGACAATGATAGATTATTGATATTTAATAATCGGATTTATGTACCTCCCAATGATGAGTTGAGGAGTTTGATCTTAAACGAAGCTCATAGATCAGTGTACATGGCTCATCTAGGAGTCATGAAGATGAGGGAAGACCTTTAACCCTTATTCTACTGGAAAGGAATATAGGCGGACATAGTCAACTACATGGAAATATGTCTAGAATGTCAACAAGTGAATGTTGAACATGGACATCCAGGAGGATTACTACAACCACATGCTATTCCAGAATCAAAATGGGAGGTCATTTCAATATATTTCATTGTTGGATTGCCACTAACAGTAAGGAGACATGACTCGATTTTTGTAGTAGTCGACACTTTGACGAAGAGTGCTCATTTATCCCTATGCGTACGACGTATTAGGCACCTTACATAGATAGAGTTTTCATCAACGATATTCTGAGGCTGCATGGCATGCCTAAGAGGATCATATCCGATAGAGGATCGATGTTTATGGGTTTATTTTGGACTAGTTTCCAATAGGCCTTGAGAACTCAACTTAACTTTAGTATCGCATATCACCTAGAGACCGACGGGAAGTCCGAACGAATGAACCAAATATTGGAGGACATGTTGTGTATGTATGTCCTTTGAGGAAGATGTTGTCTATATTTTGTCTTTATCTCTACCTGCATAAGCGCATCCCCCTTTGCTTGTGCATGTTATGGTATCATTGTTGTTTCCACCTCGCCCTTGCAAGATTCCTTAAATTCGGATGGATCTGTAAATCTTTAAAAGAAATCACCCATCCCTTAGAATTGGTCCACTATTGGATTGTGTGATTTGTTTGTCACTGTGGAAAAAAAAATAAATTTAATAGATCAAAATCTAGTGGAATTAGATTTAGGGAGAAACGTCTATATGCGGTTATATAATATTGAATTTTTGGGGGAATGAATGGGAAACCTAACGCAGTTTAAATCCCTAATGCGTTGTAACTAACTAACTTGTATGAATTGCGGTGGGATTCTTCAAACCTTAAACTTTTTGTGACTCATTAAACTTTCCCATTGAGTGAGAATGCTATTGAAATCCAGTCCAAACCTCACCAACACATTGGATATTGGCTCCCAAGCGACTGACCCGTCTGGTTGGGTGACAGTTGACTGTCAACTCACTACTTCTTGCTAAAAGGTTCCTTGCTTGTGTTATTTCCTTCCTTTGTGGTTCTTGAGCTGGATGTCTTCTGCTAGATGTCCACCTACACTTATTAGAACTCTTGAAATTTCTCCCCTTATATTAAGTAGGAAACACATATTCTAGTAACACATACAAATGTTGGAACAAAGATTATTTAAAATATTTTTTTAATCGTTTATTGGTGTTGCCTGTTGGAAACTTAAACGCACCAATGTCCTAAGAGAGCTCGATCTCTCCCAACGAACGAGTTCTCTCCTTCCTATAGCATTGCCTGGCCTATGTGTCATTCTCGATCCCTTCCTCGCCATCACCTGTAGCGCCTATGCCTTAGCATGATTGGGGCATTGACCCAGTGTTTTTACCGAGTTTTGACATTAGGATTACAGGAAGAGGATTCATATTGATGGTGTGGAAGTGACATAATTATTGGCAGAGATGGTAGGTTGAAAGAAAGAAATAATTGCAGTGGCTATTTCGGCGATGATTATAATGGTAGCGATTTTATGATAGTGATGTGTTAAGACAACAAATGGGCACTGAACAAATTAAATAATAGTGTATATAACCGTTATATAGTAATGATGGATATTGTGATTTTAGCTCTAATAGCTTGACCACATTTCTTTTACAACAGTTTCATTGATTAATTATGATTATGGCGACTGCCCCTTATAATAGTTTAACTGCTTTTGCACCAGTTTTAATAGTTTAATTGTGATCATAGCGATTTATGGCAGTGATGTATTAAAAACAAYGAATGTATATTGAACGAATTAATAATTGAGTATATAACAATTTTATTGTTTTATGATGCATATTGTGATTATATCTTTATAATAGCTTTGATCATTTTTCCTTTTACAAGTACAGTTTGAATGATTCCATTATTGTTATGGCAATTATTCCTTTATAATAGTTTAACTGTTTGCATAAGTTTTAATAGTTTAATTGCGATTATCTCTTATAATAGTTTTAATTGCCTTTACATCAGGGAATTAAATAAGGACATATTGAATTCAATAATGTTGTCAATGGAATCCCTATATGACAAATAGTAATTATTATCTATAAGTTGCTTTATTCCTCATAATGTTTAAAGGTTAGTATTTTGAAAAAGGGTAGAGGAACCTTGCTATATGGCAATCATAATTCTTTAAGGGAAATAATAATTGATAATTTATGAGTTACTTAAGTGCTTTATGATGTTTAAAGGGTTGTCTTAAAGAAAAGAAAGCAGGGAAGCATGGTTTATTTTTAAAAGTAGGGAAGTATTGTTATGATTTTTTATTAGTTGAGGTGTGATACAATGTACTAGAATAGTCTTATGATGGTAAAATAGTAATGAGATACATCGAGATGGTTGCAAATTTTAACCCTATCTTGAATGTAGTTACATTGTGCCTCGTTTAGCTTGATTGAATACAATTATCTCATTGTTCTTTTCGTATAATGTATGACAATGCAAGTTGGATTTCGAGCATTGTTGGATTTTATGCTTGGGTTGAAGGTTTAGAATTATTTATGTTTGTGCATGGGTTCCTAGTGTGCTTGTCACACTGTGGTGACATAACTCCTTAAGATCAGATCATTGCGCGTGTTGATCAAGAAGCGCATATGATAACCTGGCTTAGGGTCATGCGCCTCCCGATGTGGATGATGTTGTTTATTGTAATTGAGATTTTGTACATTGTATTGTAACGTTTAATGTGATTGTCTCTCGCTCGTCGGGAAGGTTCTAGTTACTTGTGTTGTTTGATGTTGTTGCATTGGGTTGATTTGATGTTTCCTTTTATCTTAGTAGGTATGGTCTTTCTTGTGTCGGGCGGGATGTAGAAACCTCCTTGTTCCTCAGAACAATCACCATCCTTGAGACCTTAAATGGTCAAAATCAATGGGAACCTAGGTTTGGGCATTTGTTATGTGTCCTGGAGGTCTTAACCTTTGTAGGGTAGTATGTGTGGGTAGTTGTTTTTATTCTTCATATGATTGAATGGCATATGTATCTTCAAGTTGCTTGATGTTCTAGTATTCTAGGTGGTTATGTTGGTATGTGGCGTGTAGTGCGTGTGTTGTGTTCGTCAGTGAGTTGTGATGCTTGATTGTATTATTGACATTACTTTCCTTGCAAAAAAAAAAAATATTGTACTTGTTACACGTCGCCTTTTATCGTAACGATGAGGTTCATTACATATGGTAGTAGAGCTAGTTCGACCTGCAACTTGGGATCACTACGGCTTCCATTGGTTAGATACTTGATTATAATTGTCGCTAATTAAATTGATTTATTTCGTGAAGGTAATCATGGTTAGAGGATGCCACAAAGGTAGATGATGTGGCACTAGGGGAGGAGGTGCGATTCCCCTAGTAGCATCCATGCCCGAGGGGTCTAACCCCCAGGGAGAAGAACATGTTATTGGGCAGGAACATGTAGTTGTGGGTGATGTGGTTGGGTTGATGAGGTCCTTTAAGAGGATATCAGAGGCATTGATCAGTTGTTTGGATAGAGATGAGGGCAGGTCAACGACACCTCCTGAGGGTCCACCGCGCACCCCGACCGACAGGTAGCATTCACCGCAAACTCGAGAAAGTCAAGTTTCCCGAGTTCTTTGGTGCCCTGGATGGCACAATCACTGAGGCATGGTTGTAGAATATGGTGATGTTCTTTTAACTTCGCGACTATACCTTCGACATGAAGGTCCGCATTGTGGTATTTCAACTGAAGGGGAGTTCTCTTATATTCTGGAAGACGCTGCTGCCGCAACTGAACATGGCCATTGAGAACATGTCATGAGAACTGTTCAAGGAACGGTTCCGGGAGAGGTATCTTTCTGAGGAATTCATTGAGTGACAATTAAATGAGTTCAATGCCTTGTGATAGGGCAGTCGTACGGTGCCTAAGTACGAGGCTAATTTTATGGAGCTGCTTCGATATGCTACTCACATGAATACCAAGAAGCGTAAGGTCAACAAGTTCGTGTTCGGCCTTAATGTCAACATTCGTGCAAAGGTGAGGATTCTAATGCCTCAAACCTTGCATGATTTTTTCCAGAAGGCCCTCATAACAGAGGAGGAGCTCATCAACAAGGGTCAAGGCAGGACTCCGATGAGACCGACAGGGAAGGTAACATCTGGTGCGCGTCAGCATCAGACACCTGTTAGACATTCACCAGGGTATCGAGGCACTCTGAGAGGATCCACCTTCACTACACCTCGACAAAAAATGCCTTAGCAACAAAATCCTTATAGAGGACCACAAAACCAACAACAATGTTGACCGCAACAACGTTGATCACAACAACATTGGTTTAGGCATGTTTAGAAGAACAGACCAGGGTTGCAAGCTGGTGGGCCATCAACTTCTACTTCAGGTACCAGGAGTACTAGAACAAATACCAGGTGTTGGACATGTGAAGATCCACATTACCAGCATGACTGCCCAGTTGAGAGGGCCAAAGCAGTTAGATCAGCCGAACCCACTACCATGGGAGATTTGGGCAAGGCCCATCAGATTCATGCAGTGATGAATAACCACCAGGTAGAGCACCAGTCTATTGTGCTTGAGACATCAGGCACTTTCACCTACCAGACCCTTAGTATTTTGATAGATCCAGGTGCTACAAAGAGTTTTGTTTTTGGTGAAGTGCTAAAAAGAATCAAGGTAAAGGAATTCGAACAGGTGCTACAAAGAGTTTTATTTCTAGTGTAGTGCTAAAAATAATCATGGCTTACACTGTGATTCTCAACCAGAATATGAATAAGATTCCCTCTCACAATCTGAAATGAAATAAAGCCTAAGGGAAAGGAATCAAAATAGATCAATTCATTACCTTTCCCATGCTCTATGATTTCATTTGAGGTTTGACATTCAAAAAGATTCAAGGGCTGCACCTACGGATTCGAAGCAGATCCTATATCATCCCTGTTTTCCTAAACTGGTTCATTAGAACACTCCTCATTCTTACTATTTACAATATGCTTTCAATGTTTTCTTGGGAGCGAGGAAAAACATAGGGCAGGTAGTTTGCACTTTCTTGAAGATTTTCTGCAATTTCCTCCTTGTTGTCATGATTAATATGCATCTGTTGCTTTTCATCCTTGAGCTGTAACTGAAGTTATTCGTCCCAACCATGTGCTACTGATTGCTTTGAACAATCAACATCAATTTCAACTATATCCTCATCATACTTGGGTGAAATTTCTATGTAAGGAATGTCATCAAACATATACATTACATCAATTAATTGCTCCTCTACATGCTGATTTTGAGCTTCATCTTTGACCATATTATGAATCAAGTACACAAAATAATCCTCTTCTGTTTTAGGATGTCAAGGATGAGCTGAAAACTATTTGAGATCAGTGAGATTTTTCTTTTCTGGAACTAATGAAACATGTGATATTTGAACAACAAGTTCATCTTTTATRCTAATCCTTTGCATCATCTCATTGACTRTSTTGGTCAGAATATCTAATTTCATTTCTAAAGATATCTGATGTTCCTTTTCCATTCTATATTTCTCTTTTGCCTTTAACTTTKCCTTTCTGTTCARCAAGTTAGATTCCACATCAACTGAAATMTTTTGAATTTYTTCAAGGGTTGCAGTGTTCCTTTCTCTTAATTGGAATGCCATCTTAGGATTGAAGGCATCTRGGAAATGCAAGTGAGATGATCCTGGGGGTGGCCTTATATGAGAAGGTATTGAATGGTACACCTTATTGAACCTTGCTGAAAAYTGATGTACTATCTCCCCTGGTTGTCTTTTCAAATGGTCATACTCTTCTAGGATGAKAAAGATATTTCCCATGATCACCCATCTATCCAGRAAAWTTTTCACAAATTRATGAAAATTATCAATGCTTACAGCTGGAAGATTCTTAACCAATTTTTAACTTTACCTTGCAATGATAAGACAAAAATCTTGATACATACATCATCTTCTTCCACCTAAAACAGATCAAGAAAATCCTCAAGACTTTGGATGTGATTCTCAGCAGTGATCTTCACATTTTCTCCATCAAACCTGGGAAGATTATTTATATAATTGGCAGGGAGGTCATGGAGAATAGAAGGTAGAACTAGAGGCTTGTATCTGTCTGGGACTTTTACAGGAGGTAAAGCAGGGGGCTTATAACCATATGGAATTTTAGCAAGAGTACGAGATAAAGCACGAGGCTTATGTCTCACTTGGCTTTCTACAGATGTATCTGGGATGTGCACAGGTGTATGAGTATGTACACGATCTACAACTTGGGGCTTAGTCTCTTGAGGCTCATCAATTTTCAAATGATCAATGTAAACTTCGAGAATGTAATCTTGACCAGGATCAGAATAAGAGAGAAAATAATTACAAAAAAACCTATAACATCTTGAATACAATTAGAGATTGAATACCTGGTCTTCCCAGATTGATTTGTCATGTCAGGTCCTTCCTCTAGTGGAGTCTTTGAGTTGGCACTGTCTGGAGTTGATTGGATTTGTCAAGTGAAAGATTTCAGCCTTATTGTGTCTGGTCACTGTCCACCATCAGTGATCAAATATGGAACTTGAAGTGCACTACTGGAGAAAGTTCCCCAGTATGGTCTCCATTATGTTTTCACCCTATAATTTCCCAGGTTGAGGATAAAATCGGCAGGGGTAACCACAAAACCGCTTGGAGTCAAGGATCTAGACCTCCAAGACTGATAGAGGGATCTCTTTGTATGATCTAACTTTTTTGGAAATGAATATTAGGCTATTTATGAGGATCTAAAGTTTTTTTTTGAATTTTTGGGTTGGGACAGTAGAAGAGGGCCATTGGGAAAAATGGAGTCAAAGGTTAAAGTGATTAAATGAATGGATAACTAAGACAAAATGTAACCAGGCAGGGTAATCATGTCAGTGGATCCTTTGAGTTTATGAAATGAAAAAATAAGAATAGATTGAGGTTCATTTCAAATGTAGAGCAAATCTTATCTGAATTCTACATTCTAATTTTAGAAGAAAACATAAATATTGTTTTAAGCCAGAGCAGGGTGTCTGAGACAAATCCTGAGCCTAAACTTCTTATAAACAATAAGGAAGGAAAAAAATAAGTGAAACAATAGAAAGATAAGTTACATCAGGAAAAAATTCACCACTTAATCACAACACAATAATCTAGAAACATAATTCCTTTGTATTCATCCATAACAATTACTTACAACCGTTGAACATTTTTACAGTGGATGGGGACATTTCCATGCCATCCTTCCCTGCTAGTCTAACTCATCCACACATTTACATTAAAATTTTTTATAGAAAATATTCTCCCAAGGCTCAGGAGGTCGAATTCAACCACCTCGACCAAAAATTGAAATAAAATCCCTGAAAATCTTGAACTGTCTGCCATGAAAGACGGGCCAAACTGCTGAAAAAAGGGGTCAACTCAGACATTTGTTTCTCCTCAACGGTGACACATGTGTATAAAATGAAAGAGGTTATTTTATATGATCATGTTATGGAAAAAAATGTCTTCCTATGTTTCCAAATTCATCTCCATCTCACCGAAACAACTCCCATAAAAGCATGACTAAAACAGGAAAAAACGGAAAACTGAAAAAAGGGGCTGAAAGATGGCTTCGATTCTCCCAAATTCTTGCACCTATGTAATATATGGGAGAGGTTTTTGTTCGTCAGATTGTTATGAACAAAATAATCTCTCGTATTTTGAAAATTCATCTCCATTTTCCCGAAATCATCCTCGGAAACAGACTGGTCAAACTGGCAAAAAGGCGATTTTTAATTTTTTGAGAGGGCGGTTTTGGAGGGGTAGAGTGGTTTACTCAGACCGCCCGAGATGGTAATTGGTATTGGGAGGGGGGGTCTGAGGTAACCATGGGGTGAAAAGTGTCCCTCCCAATACCACTAACTCAGACCCCTTGGTGGTGATGTGACGGAAGGGGGGGGTGGGGTCCGAGTTGTACGGGAAAAGCATGCGAGGTAGACTTAAAATTAATGTGTTTCTTATTTATTTGTTTTGTTTTGAATTTTTGATTTTGTTAATTCGTTTTGTTTTTTGATTTTTGTTTTAATTGTTTATTATTTCGTTTATGTTATATTTGTATTTTTTATTTAATATATGCTTTTTATTATTTAATATATATTTTTTATATTTTTGTTTTGTTTTCTTTAATTTATTAATGTTGTTTTATTTTTTTATTTTCAATTGTTTTTTATTAACTGTTTGATTAATAAAACACTAACCTAATTACTAACTTTAAACAATTAACTTAGTTATTAATTAATTAATTAATTAATTAATTATTAACAAGTCTAACATATTTTAATTAATCTAACTACACTAAATTTTATTTCTAACATTATTAACCTATTGTTTCTTTTTTCCTAAGATTGTGTATTCATGCAGGGATAAAATTGGCGAAGGGGTGAAGAAATGAAGGGTGAGGGACTGAAGGGCACAGT
>JASDQU010207654.1:32601-45296 GCA_032191745.1 Picea mariana | reverse complement strand
TTTGTCCATCACCTTCTCTCTAGTCTGTTGGACCTCCACCAGTTGATGAATCCTTCTAATCGTATTGTCGGGCTCTCCTTGATAATCCTGAAAGAATTTTGCTACAGGTAGAGCTAGCTGAGAAGGAAAAACTGTTTTTGTCCCATAAACAAGTTGGAAAGGGGAGATGCCTAGGGACCTCTTTATTGTCACTCGATCAGCCCACAGAGCGAATTTGAGCTTTGAATCCCAAGCCTTCTTATTGTCTTCTAACAGTCTTTTAATGAGCTTGATCAAACTCTTGTTAGAAGACTCTACCAATCCATTGCCTTGGGGATAATAAGGAGTGGAGTGAATTAATGAAATCCCAAACAACTCACAGAACTTAATCAATGGCTCAGACTTGAAGGATGCAGCATTATCAGTGATAATTCTGTTAGGACAGCCAAACCTCGCTATGATATCCTCTAAGAAGCTGATAATTACCTTGTGAGAAGCGCTCCTCATGGGGATAGCTTCTATCCACTTGGTGAAATAGTCAGTGGCAATTAGGATCCACCTGTGCTGAACACTTAGAGGATGAATCTCCCCAATGAAGTCCAACCCCCATTGTTGAAAAGTTCCTAAAGCTACTACAGGCTTTAGTAGCAGAGATTTGAGCTGCTGCTTTTCTGAGAATTTTTTACATTTGATGCAGGCTTTGATCTTTCTGCAGACATCCATGAATAAAGTGGGCCAGTAGTACCCAGCGCTAAGAATTTTGTAGGTTGTGGTATTCCAGAAATGGTGTCCTCCACACAGGTTGTTGTGAAACACAAACATAATCCATTGGGTCTCATGTGGGTCTAGACATCTTAGAAGCACTCCTAGAGGGTCTTTCCAATACGAGACATGGTCAACAAGGCAATATCTGATTGCTTTGATCTTTAAATCTCTTGCCTTGCTTTTCCCCATTCTGTCAGGAGGCCTTAATTCTTCCAGAAAATATATAATGTCTCCATACCAGGTGCGCTCTGTGAATGGTAAGTTGTCCTGAGAACCTTTTTTGGATAATTCATCTTGCTGATTTTATGAGCAAACATTGATGAAATTAACTTCCAAGGCTCTACAATTAGATTCAGCCAACAACTTGGCTAAACCATTCCCTTTAACTAGCTTGGTGGGCTTTATTTCCAGATCAAACTCAAGCAATCCATTTGCTCCTTTTCTCGTCTATGTCTGGTTGAATAAGAATGTCCTTCATAGAGGCTGAAGGGACATATGCAATGATTTTTGAATGCAGAACGTAGACCCTGAAAGCTTTGAGAGATTTCACTAAGGCATAGGCATGCTTCACCATGATGTCATATCTGATCTCTGCATCTCTCACCGCTCTACTAAAAAATGAAATAGGTTGTTCCAGCCCTTTGGCGTTCTTCTGCAACAAAAATCGATGTCACTGTATCAGGAGAAGCAAAAGAAAAGATCAGAAAATCCTTAGAATAATCAGGGTTGATCAGCACAGGTGCTTCGGTCAATTCTTTCTTAATCTAGTTGAAGGATCCTCTGGGCTCAGCAGTCCACTTTAATTCATTCTGCTTCCTGAGCATGGTTGTCATATGTTTTACCAATTCAGCAAAATTTGAAACAAACCTCCTTAGAAAATTAATCTTTCCCAAAAAAGATTGGACTTCCTTCCTGGACCTTGGGAGTGATAATGTTTGGATCGCTTCCACCCTGTTGGGATCGATCTTGACTCCCTTGGATGATACTATGTGGCCCAACAACTTTCCCTCCTTCATGGAAAACAACGATTTCTTGGGGTTTAAGGAGAGACCAAATTTCATGCATTTCAAGAAAACCCTTTTTAAATGCTCAGAGTGCTCTTTATCTGATCTTGAGAAGATTGTAATATCATCCAGAAAGATAACCACAAACTTGTCCTTTTCTCCAATGAAAGCGATATACATGGCTCTCTGAAAGGTTGCCCCTATGTTCATCAATCCAAAGGGAATCTTAGAATACATGAACATACCCCAAGGAGTGGTGAAGGTCATTTTTTTCTCTGTCCTCGGGCAGGATCGATATCTGATTGTAGCCTGAAAAGCCATCAATCATGGATATCCTTGACACACCAGCTACCCTTTGAAATATGTGTTCCATTTTTTGCAAAGGGTAGTTATCCTTCTTTCAACTCCTGTTCAGATTCCTAAAATCAACACACAGTCTGATTTCTCCATTATTTTTCCGAACCGGGACCAGGTTGGCCACCCATTCAGAATATCTTAAAGGGACAATGATTTGGGCATCCAAAAGTTTCTTCACCTCTCTCCATGATAGGCAATAGCATAGGATTTATTTGTCTTAATTTCTGCCTAAATGGCTTAGCCTCCTCTTTCAGTAGGATCTTATGCTCGATGACAGTTGTGTCATATGTTTTGAGGTCTTCATAGGTCCATGCAAATACATCAGCAAATTCCCTTAATAACTCAGCATACTCGGCCCTCTGCTCTCTTGTCAAACTGCTTGACAATCTAACAAAATTTGGCTCCTCCTCCGTGCCAATGTTACACTCAGTTGCATCAGCATCATCATTTGAAATTTTTCCCTTTACCGCCACATCATTTCTATCGAAAATCCTTTCTAAAGGAACCAGTCCCTTTGGAATGTGATTGCTAGGTAGTTGAACAATATGATGATCAGCAATCTTGTTCAGAAGGTCACCAACGTAAGGATTGGCTTTAGAGGAAGGGTCTTGATCAATGTGCAATGCTGAAAACTCCTCTACAATCTCTAGGAATCTTTTGATTTCAAGATCATCCTCAAAAACCTTCCAATGCTTGACATTGTCAGGCATGGAGGGCCTGTATTTCACTTATGTATCATACCTGAGTTTGGGTGGCAAAGGGACTCTGAAATTGCTTGTTGAAATAGCCAGAGAATCAGCCACAATGTTTTCTTCTCTTGGAATAAATGAAATATTGAACACTAGGAAAAAACCGTCGATGAGGTCCCAGGATTAATTTATGTAGCTCCTAAGCCGAGGGTGTTTGGCCTGATAAATATTTCAGATTTGCTAGGTAAACATCTCAGCATCTCCAAACACAGCTATCTCTTTAATCCCCACGTCCTTTGCAATCTTTAAGCCCAAAAAAAGAGCTTCGTACTCTGCCACATTATTGGTAGCTTCAAATTCTAATTTGTAGGACAGATATATAATTTCCTGAGCAGGGGAAACAAGGACTACTCCAGCACCAGCACCAGCACCTTCTCTAGAAGAAGCATCGTCGAATAACATTTTCCACATAGTAGTAGTTGGGGGAGGTACTTCATGAAACGGAACGGATTGTTTTATGATTTGAAGAGGAGCCTCGGGGGTGTTGGTGAGTTGCAACAAGTTGAATCCCAAATCAGTATCAAGGGAAAAGATGGGATGATTGGTAGGATCGGCTTCATCACTGATGATGTAGGCCAACTGAGCTTCTTTGTACAGCCTCCTTTGCTCACCTACAAACACCAGAATAGTAGCATATGTGAGGTCCATCTGCAAGGTTCCCCCAAGTCTCTTTATCCATGATCTTGACAACACCATGCCGAACTTGGGGGGAACATTAGCTACCACAACGTCCATGACCACACTTTTCATGGGCAGCTGAAACAAGGTTACAACCAAATCTTTGATAACCCCAAGACATTGCACCCTCCTAGAGTCAAAGGAATACAAATCATGGTAAACCTTTGTGACTTCTAGTCCCAATTTTTCCATGACGGTTTTCGGCATGAGATTATGAGATGCCCCAGAATCCATCAGACAGTTATGCAGCACCTTATCATGTGTGTTCAAGGATGTGTAGAAGGGAGGGGATGAATCATCTTTGTCTTCTACCATAGGACCTAGGATGATCATTGGATTTTCATCTTGGAGATTTACTGAGTCTATGGAATGGCGGGATGGTTCGGACTGAAGTAGCTTAGAGAGGGACCTTTTGAAATCTTCATGTTTGACTAGCTCTGAAATGGGCACATGAATTCTGATTTTCTGAATTTCATGCACAAAGTTAAAGGAGGAAGGAGGCTTCTGAATTTCCCTTACCTGTGAGACAGGGTCTTTGGCTATTGGCGAGAGATTCTAAGCTTTCCTTTCCTTGCTACAATTCATTGCATCTTTAGCAGGATTTTCTGTTACGAGGGGCTGATCATGGGTGTCATACTTCCCTTCTTTCTTCTTTGACCTGAGGTTATATTTATTGGGACTGCTATTATTTTCTTTCTCACCCCTTACTTAGCTCATTTACTTGATTGTTCATAAGGAACTCCTCGTAGGCAGACTAAGTTAAATGGGGAAAAGGGGAGGTGTCTCCAATACAATGAATTTCGGGGTCAAGCTCTTCTTCTTCCCTCTCCTCATCATCAACCAGGTTATTTTGGAGAGGGGCTTGAATCCTCTGATCATCCGTATCTCTGTTCATTTGTTCCCTTGGCATAATCTGGGGCACATTGTTATTCGGCCTCCTAAAATTGCCTTATTTGTCAACATTTTGGGGATTTTTGTACACCGGCTTCCCTTCTAGCTCCAACCTTTCCATCCTAGCCGAAAGTGATTTTAGTATCTTGGTTACTTCATCCATTTAAGGGGGGAGGGTAGAGGAACCGGATGTGGAGGCTTCAGGTCTCTTCCTGGGTATATCTCTATCAGTCTTATTTCTGAGTCGGTCAACAGCCAATATATTAGACTCTACTTCCACAGCCACATCTTGCATGTGAGCCAGGGAAGTGGCTCTTCTTTCTGAGTCACCAATGGATTCGCCTCAACAGAGACACACCAGTGGAGTCCCCAGGTGCACAGTAGAAATATTTGGTGTACTAAGTTCTGATGCACCTTCATAACTAGTAAGATTTTTCATTCAATCCCAGGGAAAATATTCAACTTCGTCCACAGCAACGGCGCCAGAAATGTTAGCACCAGAAGTAACCTATGGATTGCGGCAGAGGTAAGCCTAGTACCCATCATTTTGTATGTCACAATGAATAAAATTACGGGTGGTCTAATGGACACTGTCTCAGAATTATATCGTTCTAACTCAAAAAACTGGGTTGGCACGCATAGGTAAGTGAGGTCTTGATCTAACTTTAGTCGGTGATTTGAGTTTTAAGGCGAGCAGAGGGAAGACTTGGTGGGAAAACGAGAACAATATTGTTATGGGCATCCGGCCTTCCAGCAGCTTGAAGAAGATAAACTCAGGCTCGATGATGCTTTCGATCTCAGGTTTCAGACATTGAAATGTCTCTTCAAAGGACATAGTTCCAACAGCGCGATGATCAAACCTTCATCACTGTGCAGTTGCAACAGCTCGACTGGATCCTCCAATTCTGAGCTATTCAATGCGAGAAGGAAAAAGGCAACATAGGAAACTGAGTAAAACTGGTGAAACATTGCAGTGATCAAACCTACATCATCCTACAACATCACAACCATTGACTGGATCTTCCAATTCTGAGTGTCTTAACACAGAGTTTACAAAGAGATGAAAAGAGGTTGACTTTCATTAAACAAGAAATCTCAAATACATAGCATAACCAGAGAGCCAGAGGCCTCATTAAAACTTTACAAGCAGGAGCGCAGCTCTACCATCAACCCTCACAAAATATAAAAATTGAGTATATATACTCAGAGAAATTCCCCCCTGACAACAGGAGAGTCATCGAGCGATTACATTTAAGGCTTTACGTGTGCATGATCTTCACGTAGACTGTGCACGCAATCTCTTGTCTGATTGGTTCAGATCAGCATGGCTCTCACAGGGAACCTGTCCGCGGGGGTACCACGGGTTGACTGCTCCAGACCTTCCACACCATCCATTTATGGGTTGAGCTGAGGTTTCAACCACCTGCTGAATTTTCATTAACTGCTTTCTTCATAGAGAGTGGCTGAGATTGCATGCATAGGGGACGACCATGTGCCTGCTCTCCAAGGCCCGGAGGATAACTCCCTTTTCTTATGGCTCCACCCTCAATGTAACACAGGTCCATGACCCGGCGCCTATCTTCAAAGGCATTTTCGCATTTCAAAATTTTGGGATTCCCAAAGGTTAAGCCTCAGAGCCCCCAACACGCAATTTCACGAAATCGCCCACCTAGATCAACAGTTAGTTCTACCTTCAAAATCGACGGCCAGGCTCATTCCATTAAATGGCCATGATCGTCTGTCGCTCAATGAGAGCTTAAATTCAAATAGCCTCCTCTTTCCAGCCCCGTTACCTCATGACCGGGCGCTAGGACCATGGGCCAAACCCAGAGGCGCTTTCGCGTTTCGCATATCGGCGATTCCCATTACAATGGGAGGAGCGACCCCTCGCCTTTCAAAGTCCCGATAGATGAAATCGCGACAGGGCTAAACTTATGTTACCCCCCTCCCTTTTGTTCTGCCATATGGCCTCTGGCTATGTCCCAGTGCTAGACCTTCCGGAGGCATCGGCACTTCAGCGCATAGTCGATCGGCATTTCGGGACTCAGGAGTTTGTGTTGTGCTCCATGCTTGAAACCCCAAGTTGCGAAATCGCGACGCTCGGATCAGCAGACACGTGCCCCTTTCGATCAAACGGCTCTGATTATTTTGGCGCCTTGGGACCTTTGATCTCAGGCCTCTACCCTGGCACTAAACTTCGGGCGACTTCACGACTCCAACTACCCGATGACCTTTGATTTGCTGCATCAATGGATCCTAGTCGCTGCAAAATGATCTTTCCCCGATCGTTGGTCACTGTTCAACCGCTCTCTATGGTGCGGATAGTGAAAATGGAGACTTGGCCAACCAGACTTAGGTTCAGGAAGACAAAGGTTCAGTGATGGAGGTAGAAGGAGGAGGGATCAGCCATTTAGAAGAGATAGAGGAATTCACGACTGAGCTCTTTCGAGCATATCAACAAGGAAAAACCGATCGATTGAAAAGACGATGGTGAATGAAATAAAAATTCATGCTGGGAGGGATGAGACAACCATGATCAGATCTGCAGAAGGGGGAAAGACAAGAAAATTACATACATAGGTAGAAAACGCAGACCCCCAAGGTCCTGACAGGATTATGTGATAACACAAGTTACCATGTAGGAATGTTTGATCACAACACTAGAAGAGTGTCAATCTCATTTCATATTGTATTTCTTACTTTTGATCTTTGTTTCAGGAAGGTCACAAGTGATGGTTCTAAAGGAGCTATTGTGACAATTATTTGTGCTATTATTTTATTACTATTATCAAAAGAGTATTATTCTTGCTTGTTGTTTTGTTGACCTTATTTCAGGTCACATGTGATAACCCTGAGGAAGCTATAGTGAAGGTTGCATAACGCAACAGATTAGATGAGACATGAAGCAGACTAAGTACATGACCATATACACTCATTTACCAAAGAATATGAAGAAGAAGCTATTTTTGAGATACAGAGTATCTCATATGGAGATTGATTGTAAGGAGTGGAAGGCTCCAAAGATGATTGAACATTAGAACAAGAACTCACAGTAGACTTGTTCAAAGGATAATGAAGCTAGCTTGACAGGAAGCAGAAATTTTGAAGTCTGACTCAGCTTTTCATATTTAGACTTGGCATTCAACACCAAGTATATCATGTAAGAGATGATGAATTCCTTGTAGACTCAGAAGAAATCAAGAATAGAGTGAGCCTGGTCTCAAAAAGGTTCATATGGAGAGACTAGATCCATGAGAGACTAGATCATGGCTTCAGTGACAGAGAAGGAGATATGAAATCTCCTAGGAAGATTCCCTTGTTTCAGTGATAGTGAAGGAAGCAAGTCAGAAAGACTGGGATATGGATTTTTCCGTGAGACTAGAAGGGAAGTCATTGTTGACTTCCAAGATTGATCTACCAAATTAAGCATGTTGCAGATGTACAAAGTCTTATGTGTGTCCAAAGGATTCTCCCAGCAAGAGGGACAATACTATGACGAGACACTTACTCCAGTAATTGAAGAAATAGTTACAATATTCATGAAGACAACCAGAACAACCATGATAGTATGATATTCAGGGGGAGCAATCCCCACATTTGAAATTGAGTGGAATTTGGTGCAGTACATTAGTTGGGCCCTAGAGACATGACCACAATAGCAGATAGAGTTACCTCCATGAAAGAAGGAGAGCTATTTTTTATTGAGCCACTCTCTGTTTCAAATGAAGTTGTTGTCGCAATAGAGTAGAGGAGCTACTCTCAGAGTTCAGCAGTTACAGTGATTCTCAACTTCAAAGAATTTGCAGGTGCATAATCCCAGTTCTAGAGGAACAGTTGCAGAAAGAGTAGAATACATACTCTCTGGTAGTGAGACAGATAGTGCTTTGTAGAAAGCACATAAAGCTAGCACATGATTGTGCACATTAAGTTTAAGTTGAACACCAGGACAGATATATGTTTTGTTGTGAACACCTTGAGTCGGTATTTGGTAGATCCCAGACGTGTTCACCTTATTTCCGCAAAACATGTGATGAGATAACTTAAGGGTACGTTGGACTTTGGTCTCTGTTATGTTGGAGAGCGTGACTTCAAACTGATTGGTTATGCAGATTCAGATTGAGTTGGAAGTGTTTCTGACATAAAGAGAACTTCATGATGTTGTTTCACTCTGGGGTCAGCCATGATTTCATGGCAAAGTAGGAAGCAATCCAGTATTGCTCTTAGAACGGCAGAAGTGGAATACATTATAGCATGTTCCTCCAGTTGTGAATCCATATGGCTTCATATGTTGTTGACAGATCTATTTGATTTGGACATGGAAGCCACCATGATTCTATGTGATAACCAGAGTTGTATAAAGATAATGGAAGGGAAAAGGGGAAAAGGGGAGGTGTCTCCAATACAAGGTCAAAATTAATACCTTGTCTCTAATAACCCTTGGTCAAAATTAAAGACAAGGTATTAGATTGAGATTAGAGTTTATTCTATAACTTATACTTCTATCAAATAGCATATTGTCTTAGTACAGAGAACAAGTTGAAGAAATCACTTGTCATCCTAAGTGAAGGAGACTTGAAAGAAAAGAAACACAATCGTTCTCGAGGAAAAAGACTCCAGGTTCCAGGTTTGATTGATTAAGTTGATAAGATTCAAAGTTGCACATGACAAGTTTGATAACTACCTCATTACAAGTAAACACTATAGTTGAGGTAGCATTCATTGAAAAGTATTATACTTGGTAGAATGTGAGCATATTGAGATAAATGCTTCTTTATACTTGGTAGTATGTGAGCATATTGAGATAAATGCTTATTGTAATCATTTACAAGATACAACTAACATCTTCTCTAGGAGAAACTTCTTGTGTTGGTTGTAGGTTGTTAGCACCAGAAGTCACCTCTGGATTGTGGCAGAGGTAAGCCTAGTACCCATCAGTTTGTATGTCACAATGAAGAAAATGAAGGGTGGTCTAACGGACATTGTCTCAGGATTATATCATTCTAACTCAGAAAACTGGGTTGGCACGCATAGGCAAGTGAGGTCTTGATCAAACTTTAGTCAGTGATTTGAGTTTTAAGGCGAGCAGAGGGAAGACTTGGTGGGAAAACAAGAACAATACTATTATGGGCATTCGGCCTTCCAGGAGCTTGAAGAAGATAAACTCAGGCTCGATGATTCTTTCGAGCCCAGGTTTCAGACACTAAAATGTGTCTTCAAAGGACACAGTTCCAATAGTGCGATGATCAAACCTTCATCACTGTGCAGTTGCAACAGCTCGACTAGATCCTCCAATTCTAAGTTATTCAGTGCGAGAAGGAAAAAAGAAACATAGGAAACTGAGTAAAACTGGTGAAACATTGCAATAATCAAACCTACATCATCCTACAACATCACAACCCTTGACTGGATCTTCCAATTCCGAGTGTCTTAACACAAAGTTTACAAAGAGATGAAAAGAGGTTGAGTTTCATTAAACAAGAAATCTCAAATACATAGCATAACCAGAGAGCCAGAGGCCTCATTAAAACTTTACAAGTGGGAGCGTAGCTCTACCATCGACCCTTACAAAAGATCAAAATGGAGTACATACACTCAGAGAAATTCGCCCCTGACAGCAGGAGAGTCGGTGAGCGATTACAATTAAGGCTTTACGTGTGCATGATCTTCACGTAGACCATGCATGCAATCTCATGTCTGACACTGGTTCAGATTGGCATGGCTCTCATAAGGAACCTGTCCGCAGGGGTACCATGGGTTGACTGCTCCAGACCTTCCACGCCTTCCATTTATGGGTTGAGATGAGGTTTCAACTACCTACTCAATTTTCATTAACTACTTTCTTCATGGAGAGTGGCCGAGATTGCATGCATACGGGACAACCATGTGCCTGCTCTCCAAGGCCCGAAGGCTAACTCCCTTTTCTTCTAGCTTCACCCTCAATGTAACTCAGGGCCATGACCCGGCCCCTATCTTCAAAGGCATTTCGGCATTTCAGAATTCGGGGATTCCCAAAGGCTAAGCCTCAGATCCCCCAGCACGTGATTTCACGAAATCACCCACCCAGACCAATGGCTAGATCTACCTTCAAAATCGAAGGCCAAGCTCATTCCATTAAATGGCCATGATCGCTTGTCGCTCAATGAGAGCTTAAATTCAACTAGCCTCCTCTTTCCAACCATGTTACCTCGTGACTGGGCGCTAGGACCGTGGGCCCAACCCAGAGGCGCTTTCGCGTTTCGCATATCGGCGATTCCCATATACAATGGGAGGAGCGACCCCTCGCCTTTCAAAGTCCCGGTAGACAAAATCGCGATGGGGCTAAACTTATGTTACCCCCCTCCCTTTTGTTCTGCCATATGGCCTCTGGCTATGTCCCGGTGCTAGACCTTCCGGGGGCATCGGCACTTTAGCGCATAGATGATCGGCATTTCGGGACTTAGGAGTTTGTGTTGTGCTCCATGCTTGAAACCCCGAGTCACAAAATCACAACGCTTGGATCAACTGACACGCGCCCCTTTCAATCGAACGGCTCTGATTATTTCAGCGCCTTGGGACCTTGATCGCAGGCCTCTACCCTGGCACTAAACTTCGAGCAACTTCACGACTCCAACTACCCGATGACCTTTGATTTGCTACATCGATGGATCCTAGTCGCTACAAAATTATCTTTCCCCGCTTGCTTGATTTGGGTCACTGTTCAACTGCTCTCGATGCTACGGATAGTGAAAATGGAGACTTGGCCGACCAGACTTAGGTTCGGGAAGACAAAGGTTCAGTGATGGAGGTAGAAGGAGGAGGGATCAACCATTTAGAAGAGACAGAGGAATTCAGGATTGAGCTCTTTCGGTCATATTGACAGGGAAAAACCGGTCGATTGAAAAGACGATGACGAATGAAAGAAAAATTCATGTCGGGAGGGATGAGACAACCATGATCGGGTCTGCAGAAGGGGGAAAGATGAGAAAATTAAAGACATAGGTAGAAAACGCATACCCCCAAGGTCCTGACGGGATTATCTGATAACATTAGGCTCCATGGGGGATGGCATGCTCCCTACGAATGCGCAGCTCCAGTGCCCTGTTGTTGGGTTATGGAGTCTTTATTAAAACCGAGAAACAAAAAGGGAAAACAATATTTACAAATACAGAGGAGCCATTTGTGTCTCAAATAAAGCACTTCTTTAGGAAATGCCCATTCACAGGGCCATTAAAAGCCTCATTGCCCTCCAAATCCTGTAATCTGTAAGTATTATTTAAACATACTTCAAAGATTTTGAAGGGCCCGATCCAAAGGGCTTCAAACTTCTTGTGCTTTCCTCTGTCCTGTCTAGGTGCATCCCATTTGAGCACTAGATCTCCGAGCTGGAAATCTTCTTTCCTCGCTTTTTTGTCAAAGGCTTTCTTGATTCTTTGCTGAAGGTCATGAACTTTGTCCATCACCTGCTCTCTAGTCTGTTGGACCTCCACGAGTTGATGAATCCTTCTTATCATATTGTCGAGCTCTCCTTGATAATCCTGAAATAATTTTGCTACAGGTAAAGCTAGCTGAGAAGGAAAAACAACTTATGTCCCATAAACAAGTTGGAAAGGGGAGATGCGTAGGGACCTCTTTATTGTCACTCGATCATCCCACAGAGCGAATTTGAGCTTTGAATCCCAGGCCTTCTTATTGTCTTCTAAGAGTATTTTAATGAGCTTGATCATACTCTTGTTAGAAGACTCCACCAATCCATTGCCTTGGGGATAATAAGGAGTGGAGTGAATTAATGAAATCCCAAACTGCTCACAGAACTTAATCAATGGCTCAGACTTGAAGGATGCAGCATTATCAGTGATAATTCTGTTAGGATAACCAAACCTCGCCATGATATCCTCTAAGAAGATGATAATTACCTTGTGAGAAGCGCTCCTCGTGGGGATAGCTTCTATCCACATGGTGAAATAGTCTGTGGCAGTTAGGATCCACCTGTACTAACCTCTTGAAGGAGGATGAATCTCCCCAATGAATTCCAACCCCCATTGTTGAAAGGGTCCAGAAGCTACTAAAGGCTTGAGTGGCAGAGATTTGAGTTGTTGCTTTCCTGAGAATTTTTTACAATTGATGCAGGCTCTGATCTTTCTATAGACATCCGTGAATAAAGTGGGCCAGTAGTACCCAGCCCTGAGAATTTTGTAGGCTGTGGTCTTCCAGAAATGCTGTCCTCCACACAAGCTTCTGTGAAACTCAAACATAATCCTTTGGGCCTCCTATGGGTCTAGACATATCAGAAGCA
>JASDQU010207654.1:14345-30536 GCA_032191745.1 Picea mariana | reverse complement strand
GACACATCAGTGGAGTCACCAGGTGCACAGTAGCAATCTTTGGTGTACTAAGTTCTGATGCACCTTCAGAACTAGTAAGCTTTGTCGTTCAATCCCAGGAAAAATCTTCAACTTCATCCCCAGCAACGGCGCCAGAAATGTTAGCACCAGAAGTCACCTATGGATTGCGGCAGAGATAAGCCTAGTACCCATCAGTTTGTATGTCACAATGAATAAAATTACGGGTGGTCTAATGGACACTATCTCGGGATTATATCGTTCTAACTCAGAACATTGGGTTGGCATGCATAGGCAAGTGAGGTCTTGATCTAACTTTAGTCAATGATTTGAGTTTTAAGGCGAGCAGAGGGAAGACTTGGTGGGAAAACAAGAACAAGACTGTTGTGGGCATCCGGCCTTCCAGCAGCTTGAAGAAGATAAACTCAGGCTCTATGATGCTTTCGAGCCCAGGTTTCAAACATTGAAATGTGTCTTCAAAGGACACAGTTCCAACAGCGCGATGATCAAACCTTCATCACTATGCAGTTGCAACAGCTCGACTGGATCCTTCAATTCCGAGCTATTCAGTGCGAGAAGGAAAAAGGCAACATAGGAAACTGAGTAAAACTGGTGAAACATTGCAGTGATCAAACCTACATCATCCTACAACATCACAACCCTCGACTGGATCTTCCAATTCCGAGTGTCTTAACACAGAGTTTACAAAGAGATGAAAAGAGGTTGACTTTCATTAAACAAGAAATCTCAAATACATAGCATAACCAGAGACCCAGAGACCTCGTTAAAACTTTACAAGCGAGAGTGTAGCTCTACCATAGATCCTTACAAAATATTAAAATGGAGTATATATACTCGGAGCAATTCGCCCCTGACAACAGGAGTCGTTGAGCGATTACATTTAAGATTTACGTGTGCATGATCTTCACGTAGACTGTGCACGCAATCTCATGTCTGACACTGGTTCAGATCGGCATGGCTCTCACAGGGAACCTGTCCACAGGGGTACCACGGGCTGACTGCTCTAGACCTTCCACACCTTCCATTTATGGGTTGAGATGAGGTTTCAACCACCTACTCAATTTTCATTAACTGCTTTCTTCATGGAGAGTGGTCGAGATTGCATGCATAGGGGACGACCATGTGCCTGCTCTCCAAGGCCCGGAGGCTAACTCCCTTTTCTTCTCACTCCACCCTCAATGTAACCCAGGGCCATGACCCGGCGCCTATCTTCAAAGTCATTTCGGCATTTCGGAATTCGGGGATTCCCAAAGGCTAAGCCTCAGAGCCCCCAACACGCGATTTCACGAAATCGCCCACCCAGATCAACGGTTAGATCTACCTTCAAAATCGATGGCCAGGCTCATTCCATTAAATGGCCATGATCATCTGTCGCTCAATGAGCGCTTAAATTCAAATAGCCTCCTCTTTCCAGCCATGTTACCTCGTGACCAAGCGCTAGGACCGTGGGCCCAACCCAGAGGCACTTTCACATTTCGCATATCGAAGATTCCCAATACAATGGGAGGAGCGACCCCTCGCCTTTCAAAGTCTCGGTAGCCGAAATCGTGACAGGGCTAAACTTATGTTACCCACCTCCCTTTTGTTCTTCCATATGGCCTCTGGCTATGTCCCGATGCTAGACCTTCCGGGGGCATCGGCACTTCGGCGCATAGTCAATCGGCATTTCGGGACTCAGGAGTTTGTGTTGTGCTCCATGCTTGAAACCCCGAGTCATGAAATCGCGACGCTCGGATCAGCTGACACGCACCCCTTTCGATCGGACGGCTCTGATTATTTCGATGCCTTGGGACCTTTGATCTCAAGCCTCTTCCCTAGCGCTTAACTTCGAGCAACTTCACGGCTCCAACTACCCAATGACCTTTGCTCTGTTGCATCGATGGATCCTAGTCGTTGCAAAATGATCTTTCCCCGCTCACTTGATTTGGGTCACTGTTCAACCGCTCTCAATGATGCAGATAGTAAAAATGGAGACTTGGCCGACCAGACTTAGGTTCAAGAAGACAAAGGTTCAGTGATGGAGGTAGAAAGAGGAGGGATCAACCAATTCAAGATCGAGCTCTTTCGGGCATATTGACAGGGAAAAACCGATCGATTGAAAAGACGACAGCGAATGAAAGAAAAATTCATGTCAGGAGGGATGAGACAACCACGACCGGGTCTGCAGAAGGGGGAAAGACGAGAAAATTACAGACATAGGTAGAAAACGCAGACCCCCAAGGTCCTAACAGGATTATGTGATAACACAGGTTACCATGGAGAAATGTTTGATCACAACACTAGAAGAGTGTCGATCTCATTTCATATTGTATTTCTTACTTTCGATCTTTGTTTCAGGGAAGTCACAAGTGATGACTCTAAAGGAGCTATTGTGACAATTATTTGTGCTATTATTTTATTACTATTATCAAAAGAGTATTATTCTTGCTTCTTGTTTTGTTGACCTTATTTCAGGTCACAGGTGATAACCCTAAGGAAGCTATATTGAAGGTTGCAGAAGGCAACAGATTAGATGAGACATGAAGCAGACTATGTACATGACCATATACACTCGTGTACCAAAGAAGATGAAGAAGAAGCTATTTTTGAGATACAGAGTAATATGGAGATTGATTGTAAGGAGCGGAAGGCTCCAAAGATGATTGAACATTAGAACAAGAACTCATAGTAGACTTGTTCAAAGGATAATGAAGCCATCTTGATAGGAAGCATGAATTTTGAAGTCTGACTCGGCTTTTCATATTTAGACTTGGCATTCAACACCAAGTATATCATATAAGAGATGATGAAGTCCTTGTAGACTCGGAGGAAATCAAGAATAGAGTGAGCCTGATCTCAGAAAGGTTCAGATGAAGAGACATCTTCCAGGACTGGGAGACAGATGCCATGAGAGACTAGATCGTGGCTTCAGTGATAGAGAAGGAGATATGAAATCTCCTCGGAAGATTCCCTTCTTTCGGTGACAGTGAAGGAAGCAAGTCAGAAAGACTGGGATATGGATTTTTCCGTGAGACTAGAAGGGAAGTCAGTGTTGACTTCCAAGATTGATCTACCAGATCAAGCATGTTGCAGATGTACAAAGTCTTATGTGTGTCCAAAGGATTCTCCCAGCAAGAGGGAGAATACTATGACGAGACACTTACGCCAGTAATTGAAGAAATAGTTCCAGTATTCATGAAGACAACCAGAACAACCATGACAGTATGAGATGCAGGGGGAGCAATCCCCACATTTAAAATTGAGTGGCAGTTGGTGCAGTGCATTAGTCGGGCCCTAAAGACATGACCACAATAGCAAATAGAGTTACCTCCATGAAAGAAGAAGAGCTATTTTTTATTGAGCCACTCTGTTTCAAATGAAGTTGTTGTCGCAATAGAATAGAGGAGCTACTCTCAGAGTTCAGCAGTTACAGTGATTCTCAACTTCAGAGAATTTGCAGGTGCAGAATCTCAGTTCCAAAGGAACAGTCGCAGAAAGAGAAGAAAGAGTAGAAGACATACTCTTGGGTAGTGAGACAGATAGTGCTTTGTAGAAAGCACATAAAGCTAGCACATGATTGTGCACATTAAGTTGAAGTTGAAGCAAGTGTACGAGGATGGTACAATATGAAGTGAAAAAATGGATTTGAAGACTGAAGATAGAAAGACTCATGTATGCAGGTTGAAGGAAGCTATGTGTGTGTTGAAGCAAGCTCCTAGAGCTTGGTATGGAAGAATTGACAGTTTCCTTACGAGCTTGGGCTTTACCAAGAGTAAAGTTGATTCTAACCTTTACATCAACATTATGAATGATGAGCCAGTGATGTTGCTACTATATGTAGATGATGTATTCTTGACAGATGAAGAAAAGCTCATCACAGATTGCAAGAAGAAACTCACTACAGAGTTTGAGATGAAAGACCTAATGCATTATTTCTTAGGTCTTGAAGTTTGGAGCCCAAAGAAGATCTTCCTTAACCAAGGGAAGTATGCAATTGAAATACTGAAGAGGTTTGACATGTTGGAGTGTAAATCCATTAACACACCCATGGAAACTATGTTGAAGCTCTTGGTCGATACTTCGTCGGAATTGGTTGATGTTATGATGTACAGACAGATCATTGGATCGTTGATGTATCTGACGAACACCAGGCCAGATATATGTTTTGTTGTGAACACCTTGAGTCGGTATTTGGTAGAGCCCAGATGTGTTCACCTTGTTTCCGCAAAACATGTGATGAGATACCTTAAGGGTACGTTGGACTTTGGTCTCTGTTATGTTGGAGAGCATGACTTCAAACTGATTGGTTATGCAGATTCAGATTGAGTTGGAAGTGTTTCTAACAGAAAGAAAACTTCATGATGTTGTTTCACTCTGGGGTCAGCCATGATTTCATGGCAGAGTAGGAAGCAATCAAATATTGCTCTCAGAACGGCGGAAGCGGAATACATTACAGCATGTTCCTCCAGTGGTGAAGCCATATGGCTTCAGATGTTGTTGACAGATCTATTTGATTTGGATATGGAAGCCACCGTGATTCTATGTGATAACTAGAGTTGTATAAAGATAATGGAGAACCATGTGTTCCATGATGAGTCCAAGCACATAGAGATCCAGTATTACTTCATTCACGATATGATGCAGAGGGGAGTTGTAAAGCTCCAATATGTTAGCACAGATGAGCAGGTTGCAGACCAAGCCTATGTATCGTGAAAAGTTTAAATACTTTAGAGACAAACTTGGTATAGTCTGAAAGGACCTCCCTCGAAAGGGGGAGTGATATTGATGATATTATGGTATCCTGATCAATAGTGGGTAGCTCAGTTAGGATTTTATATCCTAGGGGATTGATCATCCCTGAACAGATCTCGGAGGTCCGGTAAGGACGATCTATCAGAGTACATGTGCATATATATGCTAGTTATGGTCACTAGTGGTAGCTCTGTTAGGATTTTTATAATCCTAAGGAATCTTATGATTCCTGGGCAGACCCTGAAGGTCCGATAAGGACGGTCTGTCAAAGTACCACGTGGTAGCTCCGTTAGGATTTTATATCCTAAGGAATCTTATGATTCCTGGGCAGCTCCTTAGGGACTGTCAAAGTACCACAAAATGTTGCAACACCTACCTCATTCAGTTGCCCCATGATGATGATGATGATGTTGATGCTCTAGCCTTCGTGTTGTGATGTTGTTGCTCCAACCTTCGTGTTGTGATGATGATGTTATCTCAACCTCATGTTGATGATGTTGGTATCTCGGCCTCGTGTTGATGTTGTTGATGATGTTTTTGTCTCAACCTCGTGTTATTGATGTTGGAGTACCAACCTTGTGTTGGTGATGTTGTTATTCCATCTTTATGTTGAAGATGATGATGATGATACTACTTCAGCTTCATGCTGAAGATGATGATGATGCTACTTCAGCTTCATGTTGAAGATATTAATGATGATGTATCAGTCTTTCACTGATTGATAATGTTGTACTAGTGTTGTACTAATCGATGTTGATGCAGATAATGATGATGCTACTCCAACTCCATGCTGTGAATGATGATGAGAAAAACTTCTGATAATTTATAGATACACCAATCAATGTTCCAGATGTTGTTGATGTTGTTGCCCTCTCTCTCTCTCCTGATGATGTTGTAGAATACCCTTCTTGTTAAGGGGGAGTGTTGAAATATTGTAACTGCAAAGAGTATTCTNTCTATTTATTATTGAGTTATTATTCATCAGATCAATCCCCTTTTGTGGATTGATCATGTCGAGCTTTGTACTTCAAATCTCATTTTGTGGATTGGTCAAACCCTAATTATATTATGCTATTAAGAAGTCGACCCTCGGGGCTAATTAAAGTGGTTTTAACCACTAAGAAGAGAAGTTGGCCCTGCCTAGTGAAGAGACACCTATTCAGCGCCTGTCAGCTAGGTATAAATAAAAGAGGCTAGCACCTCATTTGCTCACTCACTCATTCACTCATAAAGTACGCAAGTTTGGAGAGTTGAGGTTGGGAGAAGGAAGAGAGAGGCACATTGCTCAGTGTTGGATATTCTCTTGTGTTTGGTTTATTATCTTGGCATTGTATTGGCAATCTATATTAAGGAAGTTTTTGCTAGGTTTTCTCCCCCATGAGTGTTTCCCAGGATAAATGTTTTGTACCTTGTGATTGTGTTTCTTTCAGTGATCCTACTTATGCTATTATTGTCTAGTAAATTGAAAAGAACTTAATAGCGGCTCTAAATTTAACACGCGAGGGAGGGTTTATGGAAGCACAGGGAGTTACCATTGTTTGTGTCCCCCCCCCGCGGAGAAACCGATCTTGCCACCAAGAAGTCGATCGTGAGAGAAAAAGTTTTTTGGGAGGATGAAAATTTCCTTGGTGTTGAAGGAGGTTTTACTGCATCATGCGGAAATACGAATATTTTGTATATATAGGTTGTGTTGGTCGAGGATAAGGATAAGGAATTCTCGTCGATACACTATGTATCAACGATTAAGGGCAATCTCCAAATTTTCTCAAATGGGTGAGTTTTGGGGGAAGAGAAGAATTGAACTTCAACATTTGCAAACAGGGGTTTCGAATGTTTCTAAGGGTACGAAAATCCAAAGGGGGGCCCAATTCATTTCTTTTAATGAATAGTTTTAGAGTTGAAGTAAAGAAATTAAGGCACGATGTTGTTGTGGCACAACACAAGGAAAATGGATTATTCCTTCAATAAAAATCTCACAACACATTTTATTCCCATCAACTTAATCAATTTCTTTTCATTTATTTTATTATGTTATTCTCACACAGCTTGATAAGGTCCATTACTCCAATTTATAATACATTATGACATTTACAAGTCCTCAAAGGCAATCCCTATATGTTAGATCACTTGAACTCACCATCAATGATGCATGTTGCCTAGTTGGTCCTTACCAATTTCACCCAACCCTAGACACAGAAAGTGTTTGATGTTTGGGAAATACCTTTGTTACAAACTCCTAGGGAACAAAAACATTTATTGTAGTCTTTTTTAATACTATGTTACAAACTCCTAGGAAACAAACACATTTATTGTAGTCATTTTTACTTCTGATAGTATGGTATCAAATGCCACCAAAATCAAGGGTATATTGGATTAAGGTAAATTGATGAGAATAAATGTATGTACATGTTTCCTACATGTCCTTCTACCTACTTATAAAATCACCATATTTTCAAAGAACAAATAATTAATAAATATAACAAGCCATTTTACAAAGCAAGTTACCGAAAGCTATGTTGCACCAAGTTTTCGGTGCATGGAATAAGGGGACAAGGGAACTAGTTATGGGAGCAACTAGAAGCTACCTCTAAATTTCCAAGGGAAAAACAATATCAGTTTGACAAACAAATTAATATAAAAAATAAATACTTAAAAATTCAAAACAGATCCTAGAACATATAACTTTGACCGAACTCATTAAAAGTAAAATAATACTCTAAAAGACCCTCCATTCATCGATATTAAAACCTCTAATAATAAGTAGATGAACCTACCCAACATGGGAGTCAAAATTGTCATTGTATTTAACACTCTTTAAAAAACAAACTATATGGACATTCTAGAATGCACTACGTAGATAAAATTTGTCACACTCTAAATGTTGAACCAATGCATGAATACTTTTCTTGGAGAGCCCCTGCCACATGGGAGCTGGTTTGGATAGAGGGTGTATAAACGTCTTCAAAGCCATCTAGGTATGTCTCTCAAGCCTCCCTGTTCTTGGTGGGTAATGTCTAGGGACATGGAGGAAGTCCCCGCATCCTCGGTGACATCCTTTCTAAACAAGGACTTCCCCTTGTAATCCTCTATGCCCTACACACAGGTAAACATAAGAAACATGTCCCCCATTGGTGTGGATAAGTCCCCATAAAACGACATTGTCTGAAATAAAGGTACACTAGTAATTGAATCCATTGTCTAATTCAAAACCAACTAAACACAAAGAACGTATAAAGAAATCCCCCTGATCATTTATACATCTTCAAGTTCTCAATAAACAATTATAGGAATTATGTTCATTTGTGTAAATTAATACGTATAGATGCAATCACAATAGCAACAAGAAGCACAATTTAGATTAAAAAAATTATTAATTAAAAAAATAAAAAGCCCCACCGTAGACCCCACAACTCAAATAGACTTGGAAATGAAGAGCATAACTATTAATAACAAAGAACATTTACATGGCAAGGAGCCTCACTGATCCACTTCCCATTACAAATGAGTATCAGCCAAAGCTGCAGAGCAACAAGTGCTTGGAGCGTATCTTGACAGAAGACTCAGAAGATGCAGAGGGTGCACCCAAACCACATATATTGAGACAGAAACCTGATTTTTCGTGGAAAGTTGAACTGTTTAAAGTTTAAAGTTTTGTAATTGGATATAATCTTTGTAATAGACTAGTCTAAACTCTTATTGGACATATTTATCTTTGATTGATGCATATGATATAGAAAATTCTTCAATGTTCATTATTATCATTTTATGATTTTAAAATTTTAATTTTGAAATTTTAATTTTGAAATTTTAATTTTCTTTTAACTAATTCACATTTCATTTGATGAACCCGTATCTGCACCCACAAATCTCCCTCTACCTAGATTTTAAAAATATTGTACCCGTGCCTTCCCTGGCAACTATGATTTCTATCTAGTTGTGACAAATCCTAGTTTACTTTAAGACATATTTTCAAATACTGTGATTCAATGAGAAACTTGATTTCTACAAATCAAAAAGATTTGCATAGACAGGAACAATGGTAACAATGCTTCAGCAGTAATAATGGTCGTCTAGTGGCCTCTGACAACCAGTTATATCAAGCCTTCAGGCTTCAAGGCCTTTCATTTTCTGAGTTTGCAGGTCCCGCCATGATTAGGACATTACTTGGATTTCATTTTATTTTTCAGATTGTACAAGGTAATTATGTCAGCAATTCATGTCCCTATCACACGGGATACTAGCTAATATCGTTGACATTGATTTAGACAACTACTGGGAGGAAAATCAAAATGAAATGTGGTTGAGTTGGTTTTCAAATGCTTCTAAAGGCAATTTCACTCATTAAATTAGGTTCTGTAACACAATCTAGCCATTTTGGATGGCACTTAGTTGCTGTTTAAGGTTAAGCCAGCTAAAGTTTGATGCAATCCTGCAAGTTTCAATGCTCTGTTATGCATCTCTAGTTTACTCTGTATCTTGCTATTTCAATTTATTTTAGTCTAACCCACATCATATAACAAGAAAGGCAGCAAATTGCAAAGCTTTAAATCCTATGGAAGAAATTAAACTGTATTTTACCCTAAATTGTGATCAAATCAGGCAACTGCGTTGTATTTTTCATTCTTATTGATATGCTTTCCTTCCAAAACAGAAATACTCATGTATTTCACCTAAAGTTACAAATATTCAGTTAACTACGATCTCAATTACCTACAAGGAAGACAATAAATATGTTACTATAAATCCTTATAGGCCATACAGATACAGCATACCACAGTTTAACTAAAATTAAATTGCCTACCTGGAGGAGAGCCAAGAGGTAAAAGCAAAAGGAGGACCGATAACAAATACAACTACTTAGTTATCAAGAAACCATTTAAGCCAACCATTTAGGCCATTCAACAGTAACATAAAAAACTATTAATTGTATCGATTTAATTGGTTAGAATTCACAAAATGAACTTGTCTTGAATCAAAATAAAACCAAGACCTTAAATCTAATCTGGGGTTCAATGTGCACCTGATTCTACAAAAAAGAAATATTTTTTCTAAGCGAGAATTTACAAAATCAAGCCGGGAAATTACCAGGCTCTTGAACTCAGTACTGTCGTATCCTCCAAAGCAAACCAAGATAAAAATGATTGCCTGTCATTTGAATCCCAGACTGAAAAAAATATACAAAGATCAACATGTAGGAAAGAGATATTTAAAAATAATAAAATAGTATGCTGAAATGGCACTCTTTATTTGCTAATCCTTTGTGGCCAAAGACAGAATGTACTTCAATTTCATGGGAAAGATGGGGGAAATCTTGTATAACCATGGCGTTGATAAGGTGTTTCCAATGAAATGCCAGGTCGTCCTGGTGCAACTCCCTCTGTACTAAAATAACTGTGACGGTAATAATTTCTATTTATAGGTTCAGTTGGCACATTTTGAGGGTTCTGTCCACGATGAAACCAAGCCCACCTTTGTGAATCATGATCAAGCGGGACCCAGGGAGCTGGAGGAAATCCTTCTATCTGCAATCCATAAAAATGGTTGTTTTGATGCCACCCCATGTTGTCTCCATCTTGACCCCTGCTCATTGGATAGGCCGAGGCCCCTTGCATTCGAGCTTGCTCTGCTGGGATATTTTGAATGACTCTCCTTGATGGAACCAGGGTCTCCCTTGACCTTGACCTTCGACTGTGGCTTATCAAACCACTGTGCATAGAAGAAGCAGAAGGTGGATGATAAAGCTGTCCYCCTCCATGCCCGTGAATGTGGTTTTGAGAATGAACAAAATCACTAGTCAYTGGTGGAGGAGGTCTCGCATTGACTGTACGGGGATAAAACCTGCAGAGGCCACAAGCATTTAAGCTACTGAAAAGCAAACAAATATTGTCATGCATGCACCTGCTAAAATCAGTAGCAGAAGCTAGATCTTAAGAATAACAAACRTAAGTCTTCTTTATAGTTTGGAAAATAGTAAATACACACCCATTGGCACCATAACCAGAAGGCATAGGAGATCCAGTTCTGTGTAGACGATCGGATTCTGTCCTGAGTATTCCAAATCTATCATGTGAAGGCAATGCAGGTAAAGCTGGATCCTCGGCACTGGGTACACTGTTATTGCTGGGGAATGTGTTAGAAGAATGCCAATGACGATGATGTGTTTCAGATGCAGGAAATGCATGGGAACTAAATGCCTCGCCAACTGCTGATGCTGCATTTCGGTGATGAGGACCTATATCCCCCACATTGTTAGAAGACCCAGCATTGTTGATGGAGATTGGTATTTGCCTTGCCCGAGTAAGACCATGAACAGCGAGGTAAGGGCATACATGAGCGCCATTTGAAGCAGTTGGATGCTCACCATACAAGAAATTTACTATCAGATCAGGATCTGCATAGCAAACAAAGATCTTGGTCAATGGTTTAAGAACTATTGTCAACACAATATGGCTGCTACTCAAGCTTCTCGTCAAGGCAGCACAATTATTTAAATGCACACCAGCTTATCATAATCACAACAAAAAAAACTCTAAAATACACTTTTCATGGGGACTAAGAAGCATGGATTCAAGGGATTAAGATGAAGAAATAGAACTTACAAGCACCTGACGGAGGCTCTGCTTCCCTGCACAAGAAAAAAGATAAATTTCAATTGAGGGCAATCAAATGAAGCGCTGTCAGCAAATACGCATTTACAAGAAACAGACAGCCTTTTTGAATTTCTTTGCATGCACATTTGTGTTGTGAAGAATCCAGTGATGATTTACAATTGCACCAGTATGAACTGTGAGCCAGGTTTTAAAGCAGCAATAGAATTGGGTGCAGTCAAACAAGTGACAATAATTTGCCTCAACCAGTCACAAGCAACCTCATTATCAAGTTACCCAATTCAAGACAAAAGGTCACGGTATGTATGGGTATGGAATACAGATTTTAGAGATTCGTAGAAACAGGAAAATGGATATATACATAAACTTAGAAGAAATCTCATCCAACCTTCCCACTCCCTCTTCATTTCCCTTGTTCCCTCCCCCCTCCTCCAGTCAGGGGCTCAAACCTAGAATGAGCATAAAACTTTTGCAGGGGAATAAGGGTCGAGCTTTCATATCTGCAGGCAGAATTGATCATTTATACCCTATACACAATAGTGTGCACTCTTTTGTTAAATTGATTTAGAGCAAAGCATGGAATAAATTAGATGTATAATCAATATAACGTTGTAGAGAACACATGCAATGAAACTCGGGAATGTGCATATGAATGGGTGTAAAATAGTGTTTATGTTAACACACACACAAATGCCCTTGGGAAAGTATTGCATATATAAACTTTATCAACACATCAGTTAGAGCATATATTAATTGCATGTATAGCGTGGTGTCATGGAGGAAACATGCAAGAAAACAAGCAAATGTAAGAAAAGAACACACATTTAAGTGAGCAGAATGATATATATAATGGTGGATGGGAAGCAAGTAATTCTTCTAGATATATATGCATTTGACCCTCTTCTTGTTGTTTCATCAAATGCAAGCTATCCTTGAGAATATGCAGGGCCTCTAGTGAATTAGCTGAAATTCATCTGTAACTTCTCAAACTGTGGAGCTACACGAGTAAGGACTTCACTCTATTCTTGCATCTTGAACCAACCTCTCAATTCCTATCTTATGTTGATAAGGGTACCTATAGAATCTAATATTTGGTGGATTGATGTTGGACCTCGGATCCACTTGTCTCTATGGTGGAAGTATCTTTGGTTCATTAAGTACCTTGTGACGTTGTTTGAGGACATCTTGCATCTCTAGTGCCTCATAGTTAGGTTCTTCACTTGCATGGATAACATAGGACCTTGCAATAACATTCCTCCCTATGTCAAAGGGTTCGTCGACTTTGAACCTTGAAGTTAAAAATTCAACAAACCTCGAGAAAAAAATTGAATTCATTCAAGTTCGACAAATTACAAAGACGAACTCAAAGCCAAACCTTAACGAATTTGAACTTGTGACAAACTCTAACCTCAAGATGCAAATCATTTGGCGAATTTGATTAGGGTTCGTTTTTAAGTTTTTTTTAATAAATTATAAATTGAAAAAAAATTACATGCAAAACATAAACCTAGCTACACAAGCAATAACATTCTTCCCTATGTCGTCCACGAGGTGTAGGACAATCGGTGACGGAGTGTACTGTTAAGGCACTCCGTGATGTTAAAGTCACCGGTTCGAAACCTGCGGGGACAAAAAAAAATCCAGCCATGTTAAGGGTTGGTGTGGCTCAGGCCGGGTGCGATCTCTGGGTGATTTTGACGGCTTAGATGCCCCTGAGTCGCGGTTTCTCAGCCACAGGCTAGTCCCGCAGGTCACAGACAAACTAGCAAACAAACAAAAAAAACATTCTTCCCTATGTCAAAGGGTTCGTCGAATTTGAACCTGGAAGTTTGAAATTCAACGAACCTCAAGAAAAAAATCAAATCCGTTTCGACAAATTCCAAAGACGAACTCAAAGCCAAACCTTAACAAATTCGAATTTGTGACAAACTCGAACCTCGAGATGAAGTTTTTTTGACGAATTTCATTTGGGTTTGTTTTTAAGTTTTTAAATAATTTATAAATTAGAAAAAAATTACATGTAACACCTAACCCTACCTACCCAAGCAAACAACATTCCTCCCTATGTCAAAGGGTTCATCGAATTTGAACCTTGAAGTTAAAAATTCAAGGAACCTCAAGAAAAAAATCAAATTTGTTCAAGTTCGACAAATTCCAAAGACGAACTCAAAGCCAAACCTTAACGAATTCTAACTTGTGATAGACTCGAACCTCAAGAAACAATTTTTTTGTGAATTTGATAAGGGTTCTTTTTTAATATTTTTTAATAATTTATAAATTAAAACAAATTACAAGCAAAACCTAACCCTACCTACCCATGTGTTCATTCTTCACTTGTTTGCATTCATTCCTTCAATCTTCAAGTCGTCAAGCCCAATCCCTCCATGCTCGAGTCTACTAAACAATAAACACTCAGTCCTAACTCAAGGTTTAGCTCAACTCCATGAATTCTCTTAGGATTCAACTTAGCTCTACTAGTAGCTAAAACCTCTATCCCAACTCTAGCAACCTGAAACCTGCGAGTTCTCTTGAGTCTCAACATTTAGGTGTCACGAGTGGACGAGCCATAGGGGAATAGTGGTCACAAGTCAACGCCTCACTATTTCTTTGACGCTTGGGTGATTGTTGATTTCCATTGTTTCTTGTTATAGCGTACTATATGGTGCGCAAGTGTTCCTAGAATCACTGAGGTGCAAAAGGCATCAACCCTAGAAGGCCAAAATGACAAGTTGCTTGTATGGAATACACAAAGAATTAGATCTATGGTTTGATCATGTGACGTATTGAAAATTTGAGTCTTGACCAACTACACTTCAAGTCCCTTCTTATTCAACCTTGACACTCAAAACTATACCATGTCAAAAACAAAGAGTTGGCATGGTTAGACCTATCAATGCTTCTTTGGCCAGCCATGGAGCCTCATTGCTCTATGCTTCAAGCTCACTAATAAGTTTATACTAGCAATATTAGTTTTTTACAGAAACTTTGTATTCATTTTTTTATAGATTTTGGAGTTTTATAGTTTATTGAATAATTGTAGCTTGTAGTATCCACCCTATTGGTGATTTATGAATATTCAAAGTTTTAATTTCATAATAGGCGAAAATGCAAATCTTGCAAAACGGCAAACAAATTTTAAAACATGATTCAAGAAAACAAACAATGCAGAATTATTTGCCAAGGCACCTCCAAAATCAACAATAATGTAAAGAGACTTGACGACCCTAGGAAACATCTAAAATGCAAATTATGTAACCAGGAGTTTGTTGGATTTTTAACAACATTGATGGACCACCTACTTTCTATCAATAATGGTAAAGGAGGTAGTGTTGAAGGCTGGCCAAGTGTGTCTATAGAACTTAGGRAGATACTTGAAAATCATTATGACAAAAGAAAAAAGGTCAAGGAGATGAAAGAAACAAAAAACGGCACATTCAAACAGAGATTGCAATGACTTACAACCCCTTTCCTATGTTTTCTTCAAGCATGGCTGGACCTATCAGTKCATCTCAAGGAACAAAATCAAGTGGGATAGCAACATTAAACACTCTTTGGAAGCTTGTACAGAAACAAGAAGTTGACGACATTGTGGCTGACATGTTTTCTGAATCTGYTATCCCAGTTAATGTGGTCAAAAGCCTTTACTTTATCAATGCATGTAAGAAGAYTGCAGATTTTAGAAAAGGATATGTACCTCCCAATTTCGAGATGATAAGGACCACTCTTCTCAAGAGGTCGAAAGAAAAGGTGAAATGTAGATTGGATAAGAACAAAGAATCTTGTAAACAAACAAGGTGCACAACATTATCAGATGGTTGGTCAAATTTGTGCCATAGGACACTAATTAATATGTTGGTTTATTGCCCTAAAGGGAAATTATTTTTTAAGGTAGTTGATGCAGCAAGGCACAAGAAGACTTTTGAATACGTTTTCAAGATTTTAGAGGATGTCATTCTTGAATTTGGGGAAGAAAAGGTGGTCCAAGTTGTAACTAGAAATGACTCAAATTGTGTAGGATCTGGAAAGATGATAATGCATAAGTACAAAAAAAAAATTACTAGACCCCTTGTGTTGTTGTGGTGAACCAAGTTGGTTCACTATGCAAATATCCAATATAAATAGGATAGTACGCAATAATCCATTCAAGGATAGTAAATATATTTAATAATAATTGTATAAGAATGAATAAAATGATATTACAACGAGGATGAGGGCTTGTATATATATACCCACACAGGGGTGCCCTTTCATAAGAGACATGACCTTTCATATGTCATGTCTATTTATAATTAATTATTAATCATTAGTTATTTATATTATTAATTATTACCTATTTATACCTATTTATATGTATTTTATGTTCATAACGTTGCCTTTCCCTTAAAAATGCTTTGTCCTCAAAGCATACTTATGGAAGACTTATCTCTTGCTCTAGCTTGTAATATTGTGTCATGATTCTTCATTCTTGAACTAGTGATTGTTGAGGACTTGAGTTGATGGGATCTTCTAATCGTTGAGAAGAACTGTCGAATTGTAAAAGAGTCGGCCCACCCTAATTCGATCTTTTGCGAAACTGGGTGTTTATAGGGTTCTCGTCTTGAATAATATTGATATTCTGACTGGTTAATATATTTGCTCTTATGATTTGGATGTCGATAGGGATTTCTTATAACATTACTTTCTCTTATCATACTTGTAGCATTTTCTTTTTTTAACTTCGATATATGATTTTCTTCACGCATAGATGTTGCCTTATTAATGGCAGGATTTTGATTAGTGAGTATACTTGGAGCTTCCATCATTTGTGTCCCAACATCTAACGTTGTCGATTTTG
>JASDQU010207653.1:10006-44320 GCA_032191745.1 Picea mariana | reverse complement strand
GGGAGGGATAATATATCCCCCAACAAATCATGGTTTAATTTGTATCAATGGAAGATCTCCTCAAGCATTTTGCAGATCAATGACAATCTCCAGGTTTTGTGTGTAATGAGTTGTTACCATTAAATCTCACTAATTGCATATTTAGAAAAAAGTGTGAAGGTGGCGGTGACGACGAAGAGAGATTAAGAATTAGAGATTTATTAAAGGCATCAATCGACCGACGCAAAAAATAGATTGCATCATGTTTGAAATGAATACTTGGAAAGGATAACACTCTCCTCCACAAATCTTGGTTTAATTCGTAGTAATGACAAATCTTCTCCGGCCTTCTGGACATTAATGAAAATCTTAACGGTTCCTGCAGGATGAACTACTAAGATTAAAGATTAATAATTGCATATCTAAAAGTAAGTATGAAGGTAGCGGTGATGGAGAAGAGAGACCAAAAATCGTACATTTTGTCCACCAGCCAACTCGTGAAACAGATTCCAAGAAATGCCCAAGTATGGAAAGCGGTCGGGTGGGTTACAAAAAAAAGGGTCAAAATATATACCCAAGATACATGAGGGGACGATGGTCATATTGCATCTCAATGAAAGATATCTATCGTTAATTGTTTTATCACAGAATTTCGGGTGTTATTTGTGCGTAGGGGAACAATGGAAACACAATGTCGAGAGGGCAATTTGTATATTGCTGAACTTTGAGAGTTGTATATAAAAGAACAAGACATTCAGAAAAAGGAACAAGTAAACAGAAAGCGAAAGCATACGTGATGAAGGGGAATTTGTTTGCTAATTTGTAAATTGCGGAAGTCCGGGTGCTATTTGTAGGCAACAGAACAATGGAAACACAATGTTGAACCTGCCTATGCGGGAACCCACGATTCAAAAAGTTTGTTCAATATGAAACAGGGAAGCGATTGGTTAGGATGGTGATAAAAAAGTAATAATGGAAATATGAAGACGTGAATCCACCAAATCCTACACCTACACATTTTCCAAAAAATGAGTAAGTAAAGAAACGTAAAGCAAAGGGCAAAAGAAAAAGCCGATGGCAATTTTCAGAAGAGGGAAATGCTATAAGAAAGCACCATTGATGGTATTAAAAATAAATATGTAGTGCATTAAACATGTTAACAGGTTTTTCAATCAAGGAATAGATACATCGAGCGATGTTTATAGTTTCCAGGATCTGTTTGTATAAGAGAAGTGTCAAAAAGTTACAAGAAAATAAGTTTTTGTACTGTTAGCTTCACCGCAAGTATAACAACGATGAATTTGAATTTTAATGTCCTCTCGTTCATATGATTGTTCCATTAGACTTCACATAGTATATATTCTTTTATTTCAATTTGTTTGCTAATTTGTAGATCGCGGAAGTCAAAGTGTTGTTTGCAGGCGATAGAACAATGGAAACGCAATATTGAACCCGCCTATCCTGTAACTCACCTATTTGGAAAACCGTGAGACAAAACATTTGTACAATATGAAACGGGGAAACGGTCGGTCAGGCTAGTGATATAAAAGTAAGTGAAATCTGAAGACGTGAATCCGCCAACCTCCGTAGCTAGAAATTTTTCGAAAAACGAGTAATACATAATAAATATGTACTTATATAAAGTATGAACATGAGATTTTATAGAGCCTGTATGGATACCACATTCCATATTAGCCACTTTTTGGATCATGGGTTCTCGGGCTGGCGGGCTCAAAATTGGGCCTATATTGTTCGATGCCCTACAAATAGTACCCATAATTCTGTGATATACAAATTGACAAGCGAACTTGCGGGTTGGTTGGCTCAACATTGCACTTCTATTGTTCTGTGTCCTCCAAACAACACTCGGATTTCTGCGATATACAAATTGAAAGACAGACTCCAGGGATGGCGGGCTCAAGATTGCGATTGTTTACGGATGGTGATCCCTATCAACTATCTAACATTATCTAAAAACATTATTTTCAATAATAAATTATTAATATTAAATATTGATATTGTACAATTTAATTAGACAAAAATATTTGTACAATCTGAAACAGGGAAGCGATCGGTAGGGTTGGTGATATAAAAGTAACTGAAATCTGAAGACGTGAATCCGCGAACTTCGGCACCATGAAATTTTCCGAAAAATGAGTAATACATACTAAATATGTACTTTTATAAAGTATGGACATGAGATTTTATAGAGCATATACGGATCCCGCATTCCATACTTAGCCACTTTTTGGATTGCGGGTTCTCGGGTTGGCAGCCTCAAAATTGGGCCTTTATTGTTCTGTTTCCTACAAATAGCACCCACAGTTCCACAATATACAAATTGATAGGTGGACTTGCGGGATGGCTGGCTCAAAATTGCACTTCTATTGGTCCGTGTCCTCCAAACAACACTCGAAGTTCCGCGATATACAAATTGACAAACGAATTCCAGGGCTGGCGGGCTCAAGATTGTGATTGTTTACGATGGTGATCCCTATCAACTATCTAACATTATCTAAAAACATTATTTTCAATACTAAAGTATTAATATTAAATATTGATATTGTATAATTTAATTACATAAAAGTATTAAAGGATGTTAAATATCTTATTTAAAAGAAACACCCGCATGTTTGAAAACTCGCGTTCTAAAAATTTTGTACAATATGAAACGGGGAAGCGGTCGGTCGGCTGTACAATATGTACTTCTATAAAGTATGGACATGAGATTTTCTAGAGCATGTACAGATCCCACATTCCATACTTAGCCACTTTTTGGATCACGGGTTCTTGTGCTGGCAGGCTCAAAATTGGGCCTCTATTGTTCCGTGCCCTACAAATAACACCCAAAATTCCATGATATACCAATTGACATGAGGAATTGCGGGATGGATGGCTCAACATTGCACTTCTATTGTTCTATGTCCTCCAAACAACACTCGAAGTTCCACGATATAAAAATTGACAGATGGACTCCAGGGATGGGGGGCTCAAGATTGTGATTGTTTACGATGGTGATCCCTATCAACTATCTAACATTATCTAAAAACATTATTTTCAATACTAAAGTATTAATATTAAATATTTCTACTGTACAATTTAATTACATTAAATTATTAAGGGATGTTAAATATCTTATTTAAAAGAAAAACTTGCGTATTCAGAAAATCGGGTTCCAAAAATTTTGTACAATATGAAACGGGGAAGTGTTCGGTCGGGCAGGTGATAGAAAGTAAGTGGAAATCTGAACACGTGTATCCACCAACTTCCGCACCTAGAAATTTTTTGAGAAATGAGTAACACATACTAAATATGTACTTTTATATAGTATGGACATGATATTTAATAGAGCATGTACAGATCCCTCATTCCATACTTGGCCACTTTTTGGATCGCGGGTTTTTGGGTTGGCGAGCTCAAAATTGGCCCTCTATTGTTTCATTCCCTACAAATAGCACCCATAGTTATGCGATATACAAGCGGACTTGCGGGCTGGTTGTCTCAACATTGCACTTCTATTGTTCTGTGTCCTCCAAACAACAGTCAGAGTTCAGGGATATACAATTTGACAAACGAAATCCAGGACTGGCGGGCTCAAGATTGCAATTGTTTATGGATGGTCATCCGTATCAACTATCTAACATTATCTAAAAAAATTAGTCTCAAATACTAAATTATTAATATTAAATATTGATATGTACAATTTAATTACATAAAATTATTAAAAGATGCTAAATCTCTTATTTTAAAAAATGATATTAATACTATCACCGCAAGCATAACAACGATCAATTTGAATTTTAAGGGCCTCGTGTTGATATGATAGCACAATTGGAATTCTCACAGTTTATATTCGTTTATTACAATATGAAACGGTGAAGCGGTCGGTCGGGCTGGTGATATAAAAGTAAGTGAAATCAGAAGATGTGAATCCACCAACTTTCGCACCTAGAAATTTTCCAAAACACGAGTAATACATACTAAATAGGTACTCTTATAAAGTATGGACATGATATTTTATAGAGCATGTACAGATCCTGTATTTCATACTTAGCCACTTTTTGGATCACGCTTTCTCGGGCTGGCGGGCTCAAAATTGGGCCTCTATTGCTCTGTATCCTACAAATATCACCCAGAGTTCTGTGATATACAAATTGGCAGGTGGACTTGTGGGTTGGCTAGCTCAACATTGCACTTCTATTGCTCTATGTCCTCCAGATAACACTCGGAGTTCCGCGATATAAAAATTGACAAACGGACTCCAAGGCTGGCGGGCTTAAGATTGCAATTTTTTACGGATGGTGATCCCTATCAACTATTTAACATTATCTAAAAAAAATATTTTTAATACTAAATTATTAATATTAAATATTGATACTGTACAATTTAATTACATAAAATTATTAAAGGATGTTAAATATCTTATTTAAAAGAAAAACCTCCGTATTCAGAAACTCGTGATCCAAAAAGTTTGTACAATATGAAACGGGGAAGCGGTTGGTCGGGCTGGTGATATAAAATTAAGTTGAAATCTGAACACATGTATCCGACAACTTCCGCACCTAGAAATTTTTCGAGAAACAAGTAATACATACTAAATATGTACTTTTATAAAGTATGGACATGAGATTTTATAGAGCATGTACGGATCCCTCATTCCATAATTAGCCACCTTTTGGATCGCGGGTTCTTAGGCTGGCGGGCTCAAAATTGGGCCTCTATTGTTTCGTGCCCTACAAATAGCACCTAGAGTTCTGCGATATAAAAACTGACAGGCAGACTTGCGGGCTGGATGGGTCAACATTACACTTCTATTGTCCCATGTCCTCCAAACAACACTCTAAGTTCCGCAATATACAAATTGACAGACAGACTCCGGGACTGGCGGGCTCAAGATTGCGATTGTTTACAGATGGTCATCCCTATCAACTATATAACATTATCTAAAAACATTACTTTCAAATACTAAATTATTAATATTAAATGTTGATATTGTACAATTTAATTACAGAAAATTATAAAAGGATGTTAAATCGCTTATTTTTTTAAAAATGAAAGAAACAGAACAAAGTTTTTTTAAATTCTATCACCGCAAGCATAACAATGACCAATTTGAATTTTAAGGGCCTCTTGTTGATATGATAGCACAATTTGAATTCGCACAGTATATATTCGTTTATTTCAAATTATTCCAAGAGATTAATTTTACCAAGTTCATCGATCAAGGAAAAGTGATAAAACAAGACACATACTACATTTGCGTCACAATGCCATTCAAATTGACAGGCGGATTTGTGGGCTAGCTGGCTAAAAAATTCGAATTCTATTGTTTCGTTTCCTCCAAACAACACTTGGGGTTCCATGATATACAAATTGACAGATGAAGCATACAACCAAGAACCAACTAAACTCCAAACAGGCCACAAGCAAGTTCCCACAAGGTTCCATAGAGCAACACACATCGGCCTTTGCATGAAACAATTTGATATACAAATAAAAGACGTCGTGACATTGGTTCTCTTACATCTGGTATATGTTTCCATAAGAAAATACCTGGGGCCATGGGATATATGGGGTTTGCTTCCATGCTTCCCATTTTTGGACCGAACAATCTTATGCACATGAAATATCAAGTACTTGAGTCCAACAGACATTCATCTGAGTGTTGAAGAAATATTATAGTGACACATGACATATTTTCGTTTCCTGCCAAAGCTCGATATGTTTTTTTTTGTTTTCCTTCTTCAGCTGATATGCAATATTGCATTGTCCTCATTTAAGGTAAATTTGTTTTGTATCTGAAAGTCGTGCATCATGTAGACATTACTTGCCTTTTTCTGTTGGTATGCTTCATATCACAATTCTTCCAACCTAGGAAGCACATATTGTAACAGAGTCTGGCTAATTGTACAATGCACGGTTGTGTTGCCCATGGTTCAGATGGAAACATTGAGGCAATGTCCATATGTTTATGGACATTTTTCACCACATCACAGACAATCAATCATATCATCACTTATCAAAATGGAAGCAGAAGCAGGAGAGTTGCATTTCACACATATAGGCTCAAAGGGGGTCGAGTACTCATTTGCTACAACCAAAACACCTTCAACCTGGAAACATTAGCATAGGAATTAATACATTGAACAATATAATACACAACTGCACCCCCTCCCCCCCTTCAAAATAAAATAAAATAATAAAACAAGCCGCATAAATTTGGTGAAGGCTATTTGTATAAGCAAAGTGAGGATGATTTTGTGGATGTATACACACAACAGTTGTAGATATAGTTAGTTTCTCTAGATCCTTTCTCTAGATATATTTAGTTTCTCTATCTCTGCTTGCAACTCTGTTACAAATGTTGTTTGGGTTGTGCGAAAGATCCTTTCTCTAACATCCCTTTTCTTTGTTATATTTTTGAAGAGCATAAGTGGAAACTGCCCTTTATGCAATTGTTGTTCCATTGACAAAAAAAAAATTGAATAGGTATTGAACAATTGCAACTACAACTTGGAACAGTGCAATATTTGTGTAACTTACCATAGATACATGCACATGCAAAAGTAAAGGACAAAAGTGGATATGGAAAGTGGCACCTGTTATCACCCTATAAGTTATAGTATCAACTGGTGATTGGAATATTATCTCTCTCTAGTGTTTTTGTTGACAAATGATTTTTCATTCTACAAATAATTTGAAAATAAAAGAAAAAGAAAAGAAAAAGAAAAAGAAAGAAAAGAAAAAAGAAAAGAGGGCATAAAAGAATTTCAATAAAGCCCCATGCAATAATAGTAACCTGGTCCATACCTTTCAAGCATGGCCAAGTTCTTTTTTAAATTGATGTTGATAGGTTTAGTGAATAAGCTTGTCTAAACCATTCAATCTTAGCCAAAGTATCTAGGTTAGATCAGTGAATAAATCTAGCCAGACTATCTAATCTTGGTCAGATAGCCCCAGGGTAGAGTAAGTTTTTATCCCAACAGTCTAATCTGGGTTAATTGTCATAGGAAGCTAGGTTAGAATATAGGCTAGTTTCTTTACTTCAATAAAACTAGCTGGATGATCAATGTTGCACCATGTTTCAGATGCTTAAAATGTTGTTTGTTTAGCCCCGTGGTGGTGTATACATGAAAAGCCTTGGGAAAAAACCCGTGAAATGCACTTATCCTAAGTTCTCCACGCCCTCACTTATGTTCCGCTCATATATCAATGGTCCAGATAATTACACCCAGACCTACGGTGGTCAGATTTTTCCAAACCCCCCTGACCATTTTATCTTTAAAGGAAAGGGGGGCTCCAAAATCACTGATAATACATGCATACATCTGGACGGCCCAAGTTTAAGCGCGTGGATCTACGGTCTATATTGGGTTCCAAACCCCCCCATCTGTTCTGCCTGTAATGGAGGGGGGGGATCTGAAATGTGTGATAAAGGATGCACATAGATCGCCAGTCAAAAGGCAAGCACACAGATCAACGGCTCAAGGTGTTTTTCGGACCCCCTCGACTGATCTGCCTTTAACTAAGGGGGGGGTCCGGAATGGAATTTTTCCTCTAGCGGGCCCTTATCTATACGTGGCATGAATCTACCGGTCCCGAGTCCCACTGCCTCCTACTGTCTGGCATACCTTCGTCACCTCTTGATGTCATCATTCACCTTTACAAAAGAGTCACATCCCATAATTTCTATCAGTCCTTCCCCCCCATTCACTCGTGGCAAGCCCCCTCACCATGATTTTTACCCCAATCGGTAACTGCCACTTCACCCATATGTATTCCTCAGTCACTGTCACCTGCCATCTCACACTCTAAGTGATCCGTTGGCCAATTATTACTGGATAACCTATCTGTTAATCAGTTGACCTGTCCCCCACGCCCAACAGACACCCGTTTATTCAAAACTACCCTCACTCTTCTTTCTTTCACCATTTACCCACTCATCGCACCAGAAAATTTTACACCGTTTTTCCCCATTTCAGTCAGTCGCCCCCATCTACAGTTGTCAAAGCTAACGTTGTTTTTTGCAGGTACTGTTATAGTAATGGCGCCAAAGTCAAAACGAGTAGAAGGAGAGGAGAATCCATTTCTCCCGCCTCCTATCGACCTCAAATGGATTTCACTGGCCGACAAAGATCACTTAATCACATATACAAAGTGCGATTTCGATTTTGCAGAACTTCAGTCGTGGCTCAAAGAAGTTTTCCTGGACCAGAGTGATGAAATTAGACTTTGGGAGTCCAACCTACCCCTGTATCTCTTTCCTCAGATTCACCCTTTTCCAGAGTTTTCCCTCAAGTGACAAGCCCACTACATTCCCGAGAAAAGAGCCATTGTTTCCTCATCTGGAGAATTTATTTTCCTCATCACGCCTGAAACCATCAACCAAATTCACGTTTTAACCTTGAAATTCTCACATAATTATACCAAGAGATGACTTTCCCTCAAAGAGCTTAAATATTTGAGTTTTTCCTCCCACAATCCACTCAACTCCCCACTACAAATCCCCCTTATCCTTCTTCCATGTTTTTAACCAAATGAAACTAGATTATATCATCCCTATGCACCTTGTTGGGTTATTATTCAGATCAGTGGGTAGATGAACCCATTCTGGGATTTTTGTCCATTTTCTCCACCGATGAGAAGCCCACTACCCAGTTCAACTTTAGCACGTTCTTGGCTAACAATATTCACGAACAATTTGTCAATTTCGTCACAGAAGGCATGTCCGGTATTCTTCAATACTGGCGTAGTTGTTTGTTTTCTTCCAAGAAGAAAAATTTTCTTTTTCCATGTAGAAGATGGACAGAGATGGAAGACCCCAGGAAGTAACCGCATGGACCTCCTTGCTCAAGCATAACTCCACAGAATTCAGTTTCAAGCAGTTCATCGAGCAATTATATCACCCAGTGGTAAGTATGCTTAGCGACAAGCCCGAACCTAGGATTAATGATGAAGTTCAGAGGATCCTGCACCTCTCGGATCACACCAAGACTGGTGATTGGTATTTATACCAAAATCACATTGAGATCAGAGTATATGGGTGCGAGTTGGCCCTATATAAGCTACCTAAATACCTGCCTGTCAGAATTTTTTCTCTGGAGTACATAAGGCATATGATAAACTCTAATGATATTCACTTTGTGTCTCTAAAGAAAAAGCAACAGCTCAGAATCAAAGGGCAGATTGGCTCTTTCATCTGCAACAATCGAGGCGCTGGAGAGAAAGCAGACAAGCTGTTGAAGAAAATGAAGTTCATCATGAGTTTCACATGGCACTACGATCCGTGCGGGATTATCTCCGAGATGAGGGTGAAAAATAAGAATATCCCGTATGTCCACGAATCTAGGCTCGAAGTCGAAAAATTCGCAAACCAGACAGAATGGGAAGCAAACACTTTGGTCGAAGCAGAACAACAGGATCCCTCGGCCACTGTATCACAAACAAACACACCACAGGTTCCGAAAGAGAAAAGTCTTAGGCCAGATTTGTCACCGCCTGTTACTGAAGTATCATCAAAAGAATTCCAACTACATACCAAGAGGCTTAAAACTAGTTCAGCTCCCGACCCAACTGGGGAAAAGGAAGTTCCATCTACTACAGTGACCAAGGTTGATAGGCTGCCCCTCAATGCAAGCCTCAAGCATATCATAACCTCAGTGTTGTCTAAGTAATCTACAGATACTACATCAACCACCCAGCCAGGCAAGATAAGACCGAAGTTGAGCATCTTTGAGAAATACAATCTGATCAAGAAAAAGAATCAGACTCTGACCAGCAGCACTTGCGCCTAGTTCTGAAAGCAGGCGTCAACTGCACAACATACGCTGCTATCGACATTTGATACTGAGAAGGGAAGAATGCATATGGCATTCCTTCAAGAATAGGTTCCAGATCCAAAGGTAATCACTGATTACAAAAGGGCCACTTTTGAATTCTAGACTAAGGATGTGCATCCGACCGATCAGATGGATCTGCACAAGCAAACAGGAGAAATGGTTTTCTATACACTGGCACATGCTTCCACTACTGCATCCAAATTGCAAGTGTCCCTGAACAACATCCAAACATAGTTGAAGTTGGAGAATATATCGTCCTTTGTGAAGGACAACATGATCAAGACTTTCGAGGAATTGGTCCTTAAGATCGGGTACGATCCCTCGAACGTGAAAGCAGCCGAGGAGATGATTAAAAATAAAAATGCCGACATAGCCTCCTTAAGGAAACAATTGAAATTCCCACCAACAGAGGATTTGGAGGCGAAGGAAATAGCAGAGACGGAAGGAGAAAAAGATGAAATGCTCAAACTAATCATGGAGTAGAATGCACAACTAAAGGAAATGGAAGCTGAGATGGAGAAGCTAGTAAAAGAGAAAGAACAGTTGAAGCCAATGAAAGTCATTCCATTGAGTGCAGTTCCACTTTAAGGAGTGAGCACAACATCAGTAACAGAAGTCCCATTGACGAATCCACTGACATCTCTGGAAAAGACAGCCGAATTGGCCAAATCTATGGAAGAGATGAACCTGCAGGAAACAAAGATTAGCAGGCTCAAAAAGGAGATTGAGAACCTTCAGGAACTCAAATATTCCTATCAGATCATCCCCTCCAAGGAAAAACAAGTGTCAGACCAGCTCAAACAAGAGTTACAACAGCTCCAGAAGCAAACAGTGGCAGGTAAAACTCTTGCCGAAGTTAAAGAAAGTGTCTGGACAGACATCACCAAGTCTATGAATGAGATATGGCCAATGTTACAGATCATGTTTGAGAAAAATGAATTGGTGCAGAGAAGCGCAAAATGAATTGGTGCAGAGAAGCAAATAGGCCATTGAGAATATCATATCAGAATTGGGAGAGATGCCCACACAGGCTAATGAACTAATCAAGTTCCTAAATTCTAAGACCAGGGAGGAGTTGGAAGAGCTGAAAATTGAAGATAGAACAAAGACCATCCTTGAGGTCAAGAGAGTTTTGACCAAGAGAGTATTGATGCTTCAGCTGGAAGAAAAGGTTCAGGTCATGGACCTATGGGTACATAGGTTTTTCAGTAAGATTGAGGCTCTACAGAAGAAAGGTCTTCTTGGTCTGAAGGTAATTAATGACAAATTGATGACACTCCCGTACTACAAAAAGAGACTGGCCGATGTGGCTAAGGACAGTTCAAATTTTTCAGGAATTCAAGGTAGCATCACTGGCAAGGCATTTCTATATGTGCTTGAGTTGGACATCAGTATTCAGCATGAGATTCGATACATCTTCATCACCAAACCTACCTTCGCCAAATAGACAGAAATGGATGAAGTTTATCGAAGGCTACTCAAAGCCAACATTCCCAGTCATCTTCGATGGGAAGAAATATGTGATCTGATCGAGTAGTAGATGAGTTTTCCCAGCCTCATCATTTGTCTAGTCAGATGAGGTTGTGCAGAGGCCTCACCAACGGTCCACCCAAAAAACAGCATGCAGTTGCGACACATCATCAAGCAGTTCCTAGATTTTTGTAATTTGTTAAGTTAGTTAGGCTAAAAATATATTTACCACGTCTTGATCTTTGATGAAAGGATTGTTTGTAATTTTGGGTTATAAATACTTCATCTTTCGAAGTATTGAGGGTTGTTGATCTTCACGCCCTGCAAGCTATCAGATTGTAATATTTTTGAAGAGATCTCCCATTAATACAAAGAGGCATTTTACATGATTCTTGCGTGTATTCATTGGTGATGTTGTTCTCTCTAAGTTAAATGTTATTGTCGCTTTGTTATCACACTGTTTTCTAAATCTAATCTTTGGAAGTAACGAACGTTGCAGGATTTATCTCGCATACCATGTTTCTGACTTAAAATATTTTAGTGTTTTATCTTCTCATTTTACAATAAGAAAATTCTTAACTGCTTCTTTGTTGTAATTGTCTTTCTCATATGTTCTGTTATTCCTCATTTATTCTACTAAAGAATCCAGTGATTATATTATCTCGCCCCATGAAAAGTTTCTTTGTTTTTCTGGTTTGGATTTCATTTTTACGACACAGAATTCATAGCCCAATGGATGTGTAAACTATCTTAGCCAACTCGACAAACACTACAACAACAAAACCAACTTATTTATTTACCTAGCCTAATATTTAAAAAATTTGAAACATATCTAAATCATATAGAGAGATCCCTCTCTGAAGTTGGAAGGGCTAGATCCCATCTTCAAAAGCGGTTGGATAAAGTTAACTCTCGTAGATTTCTTCTTTCTAACAACATCTAGGAAATTTACTGAGCGCTAACATAGTGGCAACCATACTAGGGAGAACAAAACTAAAAATTTATAACCTCAAGTTTTCTTTTCCCTAGAAGAAAAGTTTGTTCTTGAAATATTGCAAATCTCAGAAGGAAGTAATGTTTAGAGGTTGATTAAAATTTGTACATATTATTTTCAGACTCGTAAAACTAAAAAGTATATATATAAAAATCAAAAAGAAATCTGGCTCCCAAGAAAGTTTATACTCGATCTCATCCAGACCCAGAACCTGCGATAGTAACAGATAACCCAGAACAGTTGCTCAGGAAAAATACCATTGTTGAAGGTTCAGTAAGTCATACTCCCTTTCATAAGTCCCTTTCCTTTTCAGGGGAGCTTGTTACCTTTCAAAACCCTAACTTTGACACCCTTTTCGAACAAAGCCTGGTTAGAAAAAGATCCGATAGTTTTGTGACTGAAATCATTTTGGACCCAACCATTTTGCAACCCCAGACTCCTGAAGTTCTATCTCTCACTGCTAAACCGCAAACCACTCACTTGGTGCTAGCCAGTCCCTCCTCGTCCTTGTCTTCGGTCTCTACCTCACCTATCATCGAGTTTGTTATCCCACCTCCTCCACCTATCATGGCAACCAGATACGCTCCCTTGGTGTTGGCCGCACCTCTTCATGCTATGCCCCAAGACTATCAAACAAGACTCCCACAGTTCGATGGAACAGGACCTTTGAATGCCCAACAACACGTTGATAAAATGAATGATTATTTTGACCTACAGGAAGTAGATGAGGCTGATGTTCAAATGAGATTGTTTGCCCAAAGTTTGACAGGTGACGTTAAGAAATGATATAAAGGTTTACATGCCGCCTCAGTCCTTGACCTTACCGCATTTCAAAGGAATTTTCTAGAAAAATGGGAGGTAAAGAAAAACCCTCTCCAAATGTTGTCAGAATACGAAAATATCAGAAGAAATCAAGGTGAGACAGTACAATATTACTGCACCCGTTTCAATAACTTGTACAACGCAATTCCATCCGAAATCAAACCTCCACATGGTTTGGCATTCATAAAATTCCCTGATGGTTTTGACGCCGATATGTCGTACCAACTAAGGGAAAGAAATTCTACCACCCTGGAGGACATGCAGAAAAGCGCAATAAGTGTGGAGGCCAATTTCTTGGAAAAAAGGGCACGACAGAGGTCAGAGAGGAGAGTCACAATTAAAGAGGAATCTTCCACATCAACCTTCGATTCCAAATTGGATTCCTTGGCCAGAGAAATGGAAAGAATGATGGAAAGACTTACTGTATCAGAAAGAAATCCTCCAAGATAAAACCCATCAGCTCCTCAAGTTCGGAATTCTAACTTCAGAAGAAACCCTCCTCAAATCAGACAGAGAGATCCTAGGGATCAAAGAGAGCAGAGAGGTCCAGATCAACAGATCAGACCTCCCCTACAAGAAAATTATGTTGATGAAGGAGAGGAAGTGATTAAGGAACTAGAGGATAGTCATATAAATCTCATGGGCATTCATGATAACGAAGCTATTTTCCTTACCCAAGAAGAGTAAGAACTTTTTCTTCTCAATCAAACAAAAGTAAGTGAAGAAGATGAAGACGCTGAACAACAGGCATTCAAAAATGCCATTTTGGAGGTACACCGACAGTACAATCTATGAAGTAAAAAGACAGAAGGAAGTTCCCCAAAAAAGATGATTGAAACAAAGAAGGTAGTCGAAACCAAAAAAGCCTCTGAGTCATTTGTCGAGAAGATTCCTGAGAAGAGTAATGCCGAAGTTCCAGCAAAAAGAAACCTTACTATTCTGAAAAGATCGTCACAGCCTGAGGTTTCATCAATTAATCAACCAAGTACTTCTGGCCAGAATAATGTGGTAGACAAACCAAAATTGATGAGCCAAAGCAGAGCCCCTACACCTTTCAGCCTCGAAGGGGAATTGGCCAAAGTAAAAATTCCCATTCCACTTTCTGAGTTGATGAACAATGATGCTTATCATTCACAAGTGATTATAGTGCTGACCATTGAACTTGATATAGGTATGAAGGCCTTAACCATTGGATCAGCGAATCATTCAGACACTGTGAACCTTACAGATGATCAACCTGAACTTCTGTTCAGACCTGAAGTGGATGGCCAAACCGATAATGGTGTTGTCGCTCCTTTTTACATTAGTATAAATATACATGACCTGATCTTGCATAATGCTATGCTAGATTCGGGTGCTTCCCATAATCTTATGCCTAAAGTAGTGATGGAGAAACTAATACTGGAGGTCACCGGACCTTACAAGGATTTACACTGGTTTGACTCCAGTAAAGTTAGATGTATTGGTTTGATCAAGGATCTGTGTATCACCCTGGTTCAGATTCCTGCAAAGAGCATGGTCATGGATGTGGTAGTTGCAGACATCCTCCTGAAGTATGGAATGTTGCTATCTCGGTCTTGGGGGGCTAAGTTGAGAGGTACCCTGCAGCTGGATATGTCGTATGCCACTGTCCTAGTTTTCGGGCAACAAAGAAGGCTATACAAAGAAACATTGATGAAATACATGGTCAGTAGCCAAGAAAAACCGCACAACTATCCTCTTTACTCTACACATTTTGACCTGGATTCTTTTATCCTGTATAATGATGGTGACACGGGAGAGAAAATCACTCAACTGGGAGAAGATACATCTAGTTCGAACGAAGGCTAAGAAATCATCGAGGTAGAAAGAAAGAAAAACGTGATAACTGAAGAATTACCGAAAGATTTCTGGAGCATGGATTTTGATGGAGAAGTAAGAAAAGAGGGAGATGGAGTGGGAGTTTGGCTGCACAGTTACAGATCCAGGTATTCAGAAAACCATTCTTACAAATTAAATTTCCAATGCACTAACAATATCGCCGAGTATGAAGCCTTGATGCTCGGTCTGAAACTTTTGAAAAGAGTTTGTGCCAAACAGATTATGGCAAGAGGTGATTCTAAGTTAATAATCAAGCAAATTAAAGGTGAGTATGCTGCGAAACATCCCCGTCTTAGAGCTTATAGGAATGTTGTTCTTGATGCCCTTAGATGTTTCACTGAAGTTGATTTGCAAGTAATGCCTAGGGGACAAAAATTTTTGGCAGACGGATTGGCTACGTCAGCAGCCACATTAAAGATTCCTTTTCGTTCGACTCGCCCGTACACAGTAGAGGTGAAGTGCAGACCAACTATTCCCGAAAACATCAGGTATTGGCAGGTATTTGGTAATGATGATCAAATTGAAGACTTTCTATAGTGTAAAAATGATTTTGAGTGTACAACTATAGATTTAGAGAACGAAGATGAAAATGTAAAAAGATCTGATTTCAAAAATGATAGTGTAAATAGCGTAGATTCAAGAGAGTTAGGTGATGATGAGATGGAGACCAATATTTTGCATTTGAAAAGTAATGTTTTACCTAGGGGTTTAGTTACTTTAGAGGACTTGGTTGATTTTAATGATGTAGCCAAAAAACAAAAAATTGAAGCCAGTGGACAAGAAGTAGAAGATTGTAATATAGGGACAGAAGAGAAACCCAGGATGGTCAAATTGTCCAAATCATTACCCCTGAGAAAAAAATCAAATACATTGAGCTATTCAAGGAATATTCAGATGTGTTTGCCTGGGGTTATGAGGACTTGAAATCTTATGATACCAGCATCATACAACATAGGATTCCAATAAAAGAAGGTCAAAAACCGTTCAGACAAAAACTTAGGAGAATCAATGCCAAGTTACTCCCCCTGATAGAAAAGGAAATAAAAAAAATGTATGATGCCAAAATCATAGTCCCGTTGTAGTTTTCCAAATGGGTCTCAAATTTGGTCCCAACACGTAAGAAATCTGGAGAAATCAGGCTTTGCATTGATTTCCGAAATCTAAATAAGGTCTCCCTGAAGGACAATTACCCCTTGCCAAAAATGGACCACATACTACAAAGGGTAGTCGGATCCAGTCGAATCTCTTTGTTGGATGGGTTCTTGGGTTATAATCAGGTCCTCGTTCACCCAGATGACCAAGACAAAACCGCTTTCACTACACCATGGGGTACTTTCATGTATGTGAAAATGCCTTTCGGTTTGATGAACACTGGAGCCACTTTCCAGAGAGCGATGGACATCGCCTTTGTGGAAGAATTAAGTAAATTTATTGTCATCTATTTGGACGATATAACTGTGTTTTCCCAATTTGATGATGATCACCTGTGACATCTCAGACGAGTCTTTGAGAAATGCAGGAGATTTGGGATTTCTTTAAATCCTAAGAAGAGCTTTTTCAGACTAGAGGAAGGCAAACTGCTAGGGCACATAATCTCTAAGGACGAAATCAAAATAGACCCCAGCAAAATCGAATCCATATAAAAATTAGAACACCCAAGAAACATCAAAGAATTACAGTCTTTTATCGGAAAAATAAACTTTCTACGAAGATTCATACCCAATCTGGCTGATCTCCTCAGAAACATTACAAATATGTTAAAAAGGATGTAAAAATAAAATGGGACACCGAATCTAGGCAGCCTTTCGAACAAGTCAAATGAGCACTCACACATTCCCCCGTCTTGATCAGTCCTGACTTTACCAAATATTTCTATCTTTTTTTTCTTTCGCCTCTGAACATACCATTGCAGCAGTATTACTACAGAAAAACAACGAAGAGTATGAACAACCCATAGCCTTTTTCAGTAAAGATTTAAGAGATATTGCTTTGAATTATAAAATAATGGAGAAACAAGCTTTTGCCTTGGTAAAAGCCATAAAAGATTTTAGAGTATACATTCTCCATTCCCACACCATTGCATATGTTCTGAATGTGGTAGTAAAAGACATTTTGACCCAAGATAATATGGATGAAAGAAGAGGAAAATGGATTGCTGTCATTTTAGAATATGACATAGAGATTAAACCTACGAAACTAATTAAAGGTCAAGGTCTAGCAAAATTAATGGCTGAATCAAATTTCCATGCTCTTGACATTAATTTCTTAGCTGCAAAAGATGAACAGGGCGAGCCATCGACTCCAAGCGTGAGAGAGGTATTTCTCAACTCTCCATGGTATGCGGACCTAATGTTTGTTTTGCATAATTTACAAGCTCCCCCTGGTCTGACTAAGACTAAAGCTAGGTTTTTGAAGTTGAAAGCATTAAAATTTTGCATTCTAGAAGGCAATCTATATTGGAAAGATCCTGGAGGTATTTTGTTAAATTGTCTATTGAAAGATGAAGCTGACAAAGTATTACAAGAGTTTCATGCAAGAGATTGTGGTGGTCATCTGAACTAGAAGGCTACAACCAACAAAATCCTCAGAGTTGGATTCTATTGGCCCACCTTATTCACTGATGTACATCATAAAGTGACTTCATGTCATCAATGCAGTTGTTTGAAGGCAAAAGGAATCTCCTTCCTCTACCCCTGAAATCGATCTCAGTTGAAGCCCCTTTCCAACAATGGGGATTGGACTTCATTGGAGAAATACATCCCCCTTCTTCAGGCCAGCATAGGTGGATTCTTACTACCACAGATTATTTTAGAAAATGGATCGAAGTAGTACCAAGCAGGCAAGCCACTGATTCTGACATTATTAAATTTCTTGAAAATAATATCTTGTCTCGCTTTGGATGTCCTAGAAATATTATAACTGATAATGCAGCCGCTTTTCGATCGAAGAAACTCATAGATTTTTGCAAGCAATATCATATTGGTTTGGTACATTCCATAGCTTACTACCCTCAGGGGAATGGGCTGGAAGAATCCTCAAACAAAACCCTGGTAAACATCATCAAGAAGACGTTGCAGGAAAACAAGAAGTCGTGGCATAACAAGTTGGTTTTTGCATTATGGGCTGACAAACTGACCACTAAAAGGTCAATCGGTATGTCACCATATCAGCTAGTCTATGGCACAGATACAGTTTTTCCCACTTCCTTAGGAGTCCCTGTCACGAAATTGCTTCAATACATACAAGCCGAGCCAAATGACTCACAAAGAAGGATCAATCAGATGATCCATTTGCAGTAGTCTAGGGAAGAGGCATTCAACAAGACCCAGGTAGTCCAAGAAAGCATCAATAAGATTTTTGACAAAAGAACCAAGGAAGATGATTTTGAGCTAGGATATTTGGTGCTGAGATGGGACGCCCGAAATGAAGACAAGGGAAAGCATGGAAAATTTGATATTCTGTGGAAGGGACCATACATGATTCAAGCATTCAGAGGAGATAACACTTTCTTGCTAAACAACGCTAATGGGACAGATCTGCCAGGAGGACCTATAAATGGCAGAATTCTAAAGCATTATTTAGCGCCTCAGTAGAGACTCGAGGTTACACTCTCCATTGTACATACCATATTTATTTTTTTTCTGCATTTTTTGAGTGAATAACTTTAGTTAGTTGTTTGAAGCCCGAAGAGAAGGCCCTAAGCCGCTAACCACTGTTTTTCCATTTTTCGAGAATAAAACCAATCAATCAACGAAGGCGACTAGGAAGAAATTTTCAGAACATCAGGAACCAGGATTCTTGTCACTTCACAAGGAAAGTACCATCCCCAGGTGGAGTCGTTTTTATCACCCTATAAGTTATAGTATCAACTCGTGACTGGAATATTATCTCTCTCTAGTGTTTTTGTTGACAAATGATTTTTCATTCTACAAATAATTTGAAAAGAAAAGAAAAAGAAATAGAAAAAGAAAAAGAAAAAGAAAAGAAAAAGAAAAATAAAGAAAAGAAAAAAGAAAAGAGGGCATAAAAGAATTTCAATAAAGCCCCGTGCAATAATAGTAACTTGGTCCATACCTTTCAAGCATGGCCAAGTTCTTTTTTAAATTGATGTTGATAGTGTTAGTGAATAAGCTTGGCTAAACCGTTCAATCTTAGCCAAAGTATTTAGGTTAGATTAGTGAATAAATCTGGCCAGACTATCTAATCTTGGTCAGATAGCCCCAGGGTAGAGTAAGTTCTTAGCCCAACAGTCTAATCTAGGTTAATTTTCATAGGAAGCTAGGTTAGAATATAGGCTAGTTGCTTTACTTCAATAAAACCAGCTGGATGATCAATGTTGCACCATGTTTCAACTAATTGCTTTACTTCAATAAAACCAGCTGGATGATCAATGTTGCACCATGTTTCAGATGCTTAAAATGCTGTTTGTTTAGCCCCGTGGTGGTGTATACATGAAAAGCCTTGGTAAAAAACCCGTGAAATGCACTTATCCTAAGTTATCTAGCGCATGTATTCTCTGCGCCCTCACTTATGCTCTGCTCATATATAAATGGTCCAGATAATTACACCCAGATCTACGGTGGTCAGATTTTTCCACACTCCCCCAACAGTTCTATCTTTAACGGAAAGGGGGGGGTCCAGAATCGCTAAAAATACACGCGTACATCTGGATGGCCCAAGTTTAAGCATGTGGATCTACGGTCTATATTGGGTTCTGGACCCCCCCGTTCGTTCTGCCTTTAATGGAGGGGGGGGGTCCGGAATGTGTGATAAAGGACGTGCATAGATCTGTGGTCAAAAGGCAAGCGCACAGATCAACGACTCAAGGTGTTTTTTGGACCCCCCCGACTGATCTGCCTTTAACTGAGGGGGGTGGGGTCCAGAATGGAATCTTTCCTCTGGCGGGCCCCTATCTATACCAAGGATAATTTTAAGGATGAAAATTTATATTAAAATGTAGAAACCTGGGCTAATCTTACTAGTCCTTAATATGGAAAATTTAAAATGTTTGGCGATAGTTTTGTAAAAATATGCAAATTTCTAAGGATTTTATATAGTTTCTATAAACTTTTGACAATTTTTAAGGTAAAATAATTTTATTCTATGGAATTTGGGCGAATCATTTTTAGAAAAAATGGAAATTGGCGAATCTTTTTTGGGAAAAACCATGGAAAATTAGTCCATTTGTGAAATTTAGCCCCTAAAATCATCTATGATCTATATGTGGCATGAATCTACCAGTCCGGAGTCCCACCGCCTCCTACTATCTGGCATACCTTCGTTACCTCTTGACGTCATCATCCACCTTTCCAAAAGAGTCACATCCCATAATTTTTGTCAGTCCTTCCCCCCCATTCACTCGTGGCAAGCCCCCTCACCATGATTTTTACCCCAATCGATAACCGCCACTTCACCCATCCATATTCCTCAGTCACAGTCACCTGCCATCTCACACTCTAAGTGATCCGTTGGCCATTTATTGCTGGATAACCTATCCGTTAACCAGCTGACCTGCCCCTCGTGCCCAACAGACACCTGTTTACTCAAAACTACCCTCACTCTTCTTTCTTTCACCATTTACCCGCTCATCGCACCAGAGAATTTTACAGCGTTTTTATCCATTTCAGTCAGTCGTCCCCGCTAACATTGTTTTTTGCAGGTACTGTTACAGTAATGGCTCCAAAGTCAAAACAAGCAGAAGGAGAGGAGAATCCATTTCTCCCGCCTCCTGTCGACCTCAACAAGATTCCACTAGCCGACAAAGATCACTTAATCGCAGATACAAAGTGCGATTTTGATTTCGCAAATCTTCAGGCGTGGCTCAAAGAAGTTTTCCTAGACCAGAGTGATGAAATTGGACTCTGGGAGTCCAACCTACCCCTGTATCTCTTTCCTTAGATTCACCCTTTTCCAGAGTTTTCCCTCAAGTGCCAAGCCCACTACATTCCCGAGCAAAGAGCCATCGTTTCCTCGTCTGGAGAAGTTCTTTTCCTCATCATGCCTAAAACCATTGACCAAATGATGCAAATATCCCGATCTAACTCCGCATCACCTTTTAACCTTGAAATTCTCACAGAATTATACTAGAATATGACTTTCCCTCAAAGAGATCAAATATTTGAGCTTTTCCTCCCACAATCCACTCAACTCGCCGCTACAAATCCCCTTTATGCTTCTTCCATGTTTTCAACCAAAGGAAACCAGATTATCTCATCCCTATGCGCCTTGTTGGGTTACTATTCGGATAAGTGGGTAGATGAACCCATTCTGGGATTTTTGTCCATTTTCTCCACCGATGAGAAGCCCACTACCCAGTTCGACTTTAGCATGTTCCTGGAGAACAATATTCACGAACAGTTTTTCAATTTCGTCACGGAAGGCATCTTCCGGTATTCTTCAATACTTGTGTACTTGGTCGTTTTCTTCCAAGCAGAAAAATTTGCTTTTTCCATGCAGAAGATGGACGGAGATGGCAGACCCCAGGTAGTAACCGCATGGACCTCCTTTCTCAAGCATAATTCCATAGAATTCAGTTTCAAGCAGTTCATCGAGCAATTCTATCACCCAGTCGTAAGTATGCTTAGAGGCAAGCCCGAACCTAGGATTAATGATGAAGTTCAAAGGATCCTGCATCTTTCAGATCACACCAAGACTGGTGATTGGTATTTATACCAAAATCACATTGAGATCAGAGTATATTAGTGTGAGTTGGCCCCGTATAAGCTGCCTAAATACCTCCCTGTCAGAATTTTTTCTCTGGAGTACATAAGGCAGATGATAAACTCTGATGATACTCACTTTGTGTCTCTAAAGAAAAAGCAATAGCTCAGAATCAAAGGGCAGATTGGCTCTTTCATCTGCAACAATCAAGGCAATGGAGAGGAAGCAGACAAGTTGCTGAAGGAAATGAAGTTCGTCATGAGTTTCACATGGCACTACAATCAGTGTGGGATTATCTCCAAGATGAGGGTGAAAAATAAGAATATCCAGTATGTCCACAAATCTAGGCCCGAAGTCAAGAAATTCACAAACCAGACAGAATGGGAACCAAACACTTTGGTCGAAGAATAACAACAGGATCCCTCGACCACTGTATCACAAACAAACACACCACAGGTTTTGAAAGAGAAAAGGCCTAGGCCAGATTTGTCACTGCCTGTCACTGAAGTATTGTTAGAAGAATTCCAACTGCATACCAAGAGGCTTAAAACTAGTTCAAGTCCCGACCCAACTGGGGAAAAGGAAGTTCAATCTACTATAGTGACTAAGGTTGATAGGCCACCCCTCAGTGAAAGCCTCCAACATATCATAACCTCATTGTTTCCGAAGAAATCTATAGATACTCCATCAACCACCCAGCCAGGCAATATAGGACCGAAGCTAAGCATCTTTGAGAAATACGATCTGATCAAGAAAAAGTATCAGACTCTGACCAGTAGCACTTGCGCCCAGTTTTGGAATCAGACGTCAACTGCACAACATAGGCTGCTATCGACATTCGACAGTGAGAAGGGCAGAATGCATATGGAATTCCTCCAAGCACAGGTTTCAGATCCAAAGGTAATCACTGATTACAAAAGGGCCACTTTTGAATTCCAGACTAAGGATGTGCATCGGGTCGATCAGATGGATCTGCACAAGTAAACAGGATAAATGGTTTTCTATACACTAGCACATGCTTCCACTACTGCGTCCAAATTGCAAGTGTCCCTGAACAACGTCCAAACACAGTTGAAGTTGGAGAAGATCTCGTCCTTTGCCAAGGACAACATGATCAAGACTTTGGAGGAATTGGTCCTTAAGATTGGGTAGAATCCCTCGAACGTGAAAGCAACCGAGGAGATGATTAAAAAGGAAAATGTCGACATAGACTCCTTAAGGAAACAATTGAAACTCCCACATACAAAGGATTCGCAGGTGAAGGAAATAGCATAGATGAAAGGAGAAAAAGATGAAATGCTCAAACTAATCATGGAGCAGAATGCACAACTAAAGGAAATGGAATCTGAGATGGAGAAGCTAGTAAAAGAGAAAGAACAGTTGAATCCAATGGAAGTCATTCCATTGAGTGTAGTTCCACTTTCAGGAGTGAGCACAACATCAGTAACAAAAGTCCCATCGAAATCCACTGACATCTCTGGAAAAGACAACCGAATTGGCTAAATCTATGGAAGAGATGAACCTGTAGGAAATAGAGATTAGCAGGCTCAAAAATGAGATTGAGAATCTTCAGGAACTCAAATCTTCCTATCAAATCAGCCTCTCCAAGGAAAATCAAGTGTCAGACCAGCTCAAACAAGAGTTACAACAGATCCGGAAGCAAACAGTGACAGGTAAAACTCTGGCTGAAGTTAAATAAAGTGTCTAGACAGACATCATGAAGTCTATGAATGAGATATGGCCAATGTTACAGATCATGTTTGAGCAAAATGAATTGGTGCAGAGAAGAAAACAGGTCATTGAGAAGATCAGATCAGAATTGGGAGAGATGCCCACACAGGCTAATGAAATCATCAAGTTCCTAAATTCTAAGACCAGGGAGGAGCTAGAAGAGCTGAAAATTGAAGATAGAACAGAGACCATCCTTGAGGTCAAGAGATTTCTGACCAAGAGAGGATTGATGCTTTAGCTGGAAGAAAAGGTTCATTTCATGGACCTAGGGGTACAAAGGTTTTTTAGTAAGATTGAGGCTCTATAGAAGAAAGGTCTTCCTACTCTGAAGGTAATTAATGACAAATTGATGACACTCCTAGACTACAAAAAGAGACTGGCCGATGTGGCTAAGGATAGTTCAAAGTTTTTAGGAATTCAAGGCAGCATCACTGGCAAGGCATTTCTAGATGTTCTTCAGTTGGACATCAGTATTCCGCATGAGATTCGATACATATTCATCACCAAACCTACCTTCTCCAAGTACACAGAAATGGATGAAGTTTATCGAAGGCTACTCAAAGCCAACATTCCCAGTCATCTTCGATGGGAAGAAATCTCTGATCTTATTGAGTAGTAGATGAGTTGTCCCAGCCCAATCATTTGTCCAGTCAGATGAGGTCGTGTAGAGGCCTCACCAACGGTCCACCCAGAAAATAGCATGCAGTTGCGACACATCATCAAGCAGTTCCTAGATTTCTATAATTTGTTAAGTTAGTTAGGCTAAAAATAGAATTACCATGTCCTGATCTTTGATGACAGGATTGTTTTTAATTTTGGGTTATAAATACTTCATCTTTCGAAGTATTGAGGGTTGTTGATGTTCACGCCCTACAAGCTATCAGACTGTAATATTTTTGAAGAGATCTCCCAGTAATGCAAAGAGGCATTTTACAGGATTCTTGCGTGTATTCACTGGTGATGTTGTTCTCTCTAAGTTAAATGTTATTCTCACTTTGTTATCACACTGTTTTTTAAATCTAATCTTTGGAAGTAATGAATGTTGCAGGATTTATCTTGTATACCCTGTTTCTAACTTAAAAGATTTTAGTGTTTTATCTTCTCATTTTACAATAAAGAAATTCTTAACTACTTCTTTGTTGTAATTGTCTTTCTCATCTGTTCTACTATTCTTCATTTATGCTACTAAAGAATCCAGTGATTATATTATCTCGCCCTGTGAAAGGTTTCTTTGTTTTTCTGGTTTGGATTTCATTTTTACGACACAGACCCCATAGCCCAATGGATGTGTAAACTATCTCAGCCAACTCGACAAACACTACGACAACAAAACCAACTGATTTATTTACCTAGCCTAATATTTAAAAAAATTGAAACATATCTAAATCATATAGAGAGATCCCTCTCTGAAGTTGGAAGGGCTAGATCCCAGCTTCAAAAGCGGTTGGATAAAGTTACCTCTTGTAGATTTCTTCTTTCTAACAACCTCTAGGAAATTTACAGAGTGCTAACAGTACCATTGCCTTGTCTCTATCCGATTCTCCATCCTTTATATGGAGAATGTGTTGCGAGCCAAGTTTTCTCGCCAGTGTGACAACTGCACCAATGGTTCCAATTGGGTAAATATCACTACTCTGTGCAAGTTGGTTGATAGTCGCGTCTGGGACGAAATGATATTCTGAACAAACAGAGGGAATTTTTTCCACAATACTTGTTTCGTTGAGCGAAATAATACAATCACAATCACCACGGTCATATACTATTTTGGGAAATATATTAAAATTTGTAATGGATATACCATTACCCAACAATATCTTTTCTACATGTTTCTGGACAAGTTGTGTTGGAGTAGTCAGTGTGACTGTCATAATGGCCTCCTTGTTTGTCATGTCAGCATGGATAATGGATCTAGTTTTGTTGGCCTTGTCCAAGTAGGTGCAATAGATGACCATTATGTCCCCGACAAACACTTTTCCAATTTGGCGGTTGTCCAAGCCCTCTATTGATAGTACTTTGGGTGTTTCAACTCTAGACCTGGTGACAATTTTTGAATAGGAAAACTAAAGTGAATAGTAGTGTGCAGTTTTTATTTTTTTGCATTCTTCTTTCATTGGCATAAATCTACAAATAGACGCATAGCTTCAATGAACTATGTAGCCATAGTTTTGCAACCACACCTCTTAGTCTGCAGAACTTGCTCTATGTTCGACATCTAGCGTGTACTTGTTGATACTTCTTGCAAACTGAAAACCATGTATTGCAGATGACATCAACATATTCACCATTCCATAAATGAATAAATAGCCCAGGATATTTTTTTGGTAAACATACTAGGAGTAGAGTGTATGCATCTTTACCTTTGGCCTTGTCGATCTATTGATGTCTGGGATGACTGACTGCTCATGGCCATGTCACTAGTCCAAATTTTTCTGATGCAAGCATGTGTATATGAACATTAGAAGGACTAAACAACCATATGCATTGTATATTGTCCATAATAATTCTTAATGTCACATGCAGAGTGGAAGGAGGTGGAATACAAAATAGGGTGTCAAGGAATATACTCAGGAAACATGAGGACCCGAGCGTCAAATTGTATGCCTCTGATTTTTTGACTGGAAAAATGTGTAACAGTAAACAGGGCGTGAGGGTGGGGCACCACGACCAATCTGTATATCATGTACCCCCGGAAGCCAGAGGAGAAATCTTGAACCTGCCAGCCTGGCACCCGCAATCGACAAAGTGGGTAAGTATGGCATAAGGTATAAGTGTGACCATAAATGTGAAACCGTTAGTCTGCCAACCGACGCACCAAGGAATTTTCAGAAAGACCACTATGGAGAGCAATTAGATTACAAAAGGGATAATAGAAAATGGAAAAAGTATAAATGGGGAGGGCAGAAAGGCCCATTGTTGCCAAGTCATCATTTTATAGTCTAATATTATATGCCTCCACCCGGTTTGTATATTTAATTTACTAGCACAGTTGGTATACCTTTTGGAAGATTGTACCACAAAACCCTCTATTTTTGCACAAAACAATTCATCTTCCTATCCAACTAACTTGTTTCTTCCAAGGTATAAAGTTAGCAATGTTGAATATACAATGGACATGAAGGCAAGTTAGTATGAAGACAACATGTAAAAGAAAGAGAAACAATTCTATTTATTCCAATGTAACAACAAACAGAATATGATTCACATGAGAATACGTAGAAAGATACGTAGTATATACATACAGGTAGACCCAAAAAATTATATTTGAAGGAAGAAAAGAACCAAAAAAAAAAAGTTGCAAAGCAGTAGAACAAGCACAACAAATATACAGACAGTAAATGAAAAAATGAGCACTAGAATATGAAATAAGAGTACAGGTATCCACCTCTACAACTCCTCATCTACATTCTCGCCAAAGATTCCATCGTCCTCTCCAACCATTTTGTTTTCTTAAATGTAGCAATATAGGAAAAATACAACGGACATGAAGGAGGTTAGTATGCAGGAAGACATGTAATGAAGATAAGTTATTATGTAGGAAGGTACACAACATCTACATACTATAAACTAGGTGAACACATATACAGACAATAAATGAAATACAAAACAACGCAATATGAAATAATGCTACACGCATGTACCTTTCTATCTCCTCTTCAACCGTTGCATTCAAGGCTCCGCATTTTCTCTAGCTATTTTGTTTGTTTGAATGTGGTAACACACAAAATACAATGAACATGAATGGAAGATGGTATGCACCGGAGAACAAGTAATATGTAAATACAATAAAAGAGACTCAACGAATAGTATAAAAGATAGGCGAAAACATGAACCTTTGTGCTTCTCCATCCATAGTTGTAAATGTGTAATTTTTTTCCCTACCCAAAATATATTACAAGCCACAAAATATTACGAAATTGCATGGCCATAGCTAAACGATTTTGGGTTTTCCATGGAAACATATCTAGATATGCTTCCACCCATGGAAATACATGTTCTTTATCCTCTACATAGATTTTTTTGCCCACGATACAAGATTTTGGTTTTTCGTGGCAAACTACCCAGATATGCTTCTAGACATGGAAATATAATTTTGCAGAATCTTTGTTGTACATATCATATCTCAAGTACAAGACAAATTGTATCATGGGCACACCAGTCTGTGTAGAGGATAAAGAACATGTATTTTCATATGGGCACATTTCACCGTACATGGTTTATAACTGCAACCTGCATATGTTTTATCTTAACAAAAAAATGGATATTGCAATTTCACATGTACTTCTCAAACTATTTTTCATGCAACTGTTTTCTATCATGTCAACACTGAAGCACCAACAAAATATCACAATAGAACAAATATCGACCTTGCCAGATAGGGAAAATAACACAACTGCATGCCCACTCGTGGGTGCAGGGGCTGAACACCGTAAAGTGCCCAAAAAATAATAACAATAAGAAAAAAGAAAAAACTAGCTCCAACTAATTGCGCAGGACCTCAACCCTGCAAAGACAAATCAAACAAAATAAAACAGCAAGCACCAAACCAGTGAGAAAGCACGAACATGCCCAACTATATTCCCAGGTCCCCAAAGCGTAAACTTGATCCAAACAAACACAACCAACAACAGACAAACCAACGAACCAACGAACAACCAACAACCACCGAACCAATGAACCAACGAACAAGCAACAACCACCAAACCAGTAAACAACATATGTATATCCAACGATTACGAAATTGCAACCAAAGCACATAAGGAACACGAAACATATGACGAGCATGCCAGTAGAAATAAAAAAACATTCTTACTTCCAAACTGCAAACACTGAACAACAAATAAGGAATAGAAAATGAAACTATGGCATGGAAACTTACTCTGAAATGATAAAAGGCAAAAGCACATGTCAAATTGTGAACCAAACAACAACAACAAGCAACAACCGATGAACCAACAAAGAAAAATAACTCACCGAACCAGTAAACAATGTATGTAGCTTCAACGATGACGAAATTGCATTGTAAGGATAGAAGAAAGATGAAACATACAATGCCTATTCAACTGGCGGTCGACAACAATATTGTCCAAAATCACTGCAACATTGTATGGAAAATTTCGAGGAAAAATGTACTCCGAGAAGCATATTTAGATAAACATTTAAGGCTGTGAGGTTGTCTAAGGGCCTCGCAGTATGCAAATATTTAAGTTGTCAGACCTATTGGAGGACCTCACATCATGTAAATATTTAAGCTGTCAAGCCTATTAAACCACCTAAAAAAAAGTGTCAATACATTTCAATACAAATACATGCGACGGGGACCAATAATACTAGCACAGATAAAAAAATAAATCACAATACAAGGTTATAAACTTTGTAATTATCAAGAAATCTAAAGCTTGGATATCTAAACATTTCAATATGATTAGTACAAATAAAAAAAACACTGTATATGATCTGAGACAATGCTAGCAGAAAATGCTAAGACAAACATTCGAACTAATGCTAGAATTAATCCACCTTCAAGAAATACATAAGGAAAATATATGATTCAAAAATACTGTATACGATCAAAAATTTTGGATATGCTAACATATCAAACATTGGGAATAGCGAAGCTGACAATAAGACCTCCAATCTGTTATCCAATCAGATCATTACTTTTTATTATATAAAATTCAATGTTTTTAGTTCCCTAGCTCCAACAATAGATATTATGCAAATATTTGTGGTCAAAGGACGAACTAATATGAGGTCAACAAATTATCAATCGCTAGAGTCCCTCTATTCCTAGGGCAGGGACTAATAGTGACTTTAGTTCATATCCATTTTTGTCTATTATCTCCATGCATAAACCTTTAAAGCCTTTGATTGATTTGATGTTGTGAATTGAGTTTGAATTACATTATACCATTGAAATTTACTCATGCACTAGTGTTATTAATGCCTCTGATTTCACCTCACGGTTAATGATAGTTGACTACCTATTAGTTAGTTTTTTTTATTGCATTAGTTGGTGAGTTTTGGAGGTACGCCATGATATTATGCACTTCGACCTATTATTAATTCATTAGACTTTTGCAACATCTTTTATTTAAATAAGTAAAATAATGTTTTGATTTTTCCATTTTCATGAATAGAATTTTTTATTGGTTAATAATATACGATGGGACATCCTTTACCTTGGTGTACATGGATTTTTTTAGCTATTTTTCATAGAGAAAAAGAATTTTTTAAATATTAAATTTTAAAAAATCTTAAAACATCCACGTATTGATGATATTTATAAATCTCACTACAGTTGATGATGTGCTCTAATCACTGAAGTCGATGTTGTGCAGTTGATGTCAGTGCCTCACCACCAACTCCTCACTACAATTGATGCCAACTTCTCCTCATTGCACCTCACTGTAATTGATGCTATACAATCAATGCAAATGCCTCACCACCAACTCTTCCCTACCTCATCGCCTAGCCACGTCCTCACTGTCTCATAGCCTATGATTAGGGTACAATGAAAATGGTAAAACTCGTTGAATCACTACTGGTACTTTGATAATCTATAATACTAGTGCAGATGTTGGAGGAAGATTAGATTATGTCTTTTGAGAGTTATGGAAAAACATAAATCGGATCACAGATTTCCCATTCTTATGGTTCTCTTGAGTCTCAATTACATAGTATTTGTGAACTTAGAGGACTCAAATTGTTTTATGCCAATTCTGTTGTTAATGAATCTAAGGAAGGAAAGTCATTGGTTGTTTGTCGATTACAATAGACTTGGCTTTCATATGTGTGCGACACTTCTTCAAATAGGTGCACCACATGTTCTTGATCTCATTGTTCGTTCTTCCTCGTAGGTTTGAAGCAATAATAGACCAGTTGCATTATAACATAAGGAAAATTGTTTTTTACCTTCTACAAATACGTTGAAAGACATTACTTTGTATATGAATTTTGCATAATAATTTTGGGTTTTGGATTTACCTGGTTGAAGCATCACTRGAAGCATGGWCTTCGCAATTTTKTWCAATTGTTTGTCCTTGTAGGTATATCGTCATGTAMTCATCCAATATTTCATTCTTTTTTMTTTTCTTATTGGACTTATTTTCATKGATATGYGAGMGAGTTTCAATTTGGATCATAATATTTCTCTTGGATTTBRGMGGACTTAACTAMATATTCCATATTATCCTCTTCTTCTACTTTGACCATGTTGTCTTTCTTCGAGCCTAAGATTTATGTCAACTTAACCAGACTCACTGTTACCACCACAACCTCAATATTTTGCAAGAGTTGTCGATCCAATTTGGTCAATCATTCACTGTTCGATATGAAAAATCCTAAATCTCTTAGGGTTGAAGTAGCTCCTTCAACAATCAACCTAGTGTTATCCAAAAATAAGAAATTTTTCACTCTACTCCCCATATTATCTCTTAAGGACTCATATACCCTAGGTTTCTGGCATTCCCTTTTAGATTCATCTAGCCACTTGAGAAACATGGGATAAGTATCTATATTCCACTTTTCCCGCCACTGAACTATAAAAGAGGCATATTTTTAGGCAGTGGGGTTTTTTCCAATCTCGGCGATAGGAAGTTCAATAGTGGTTATCTTCTCCATAGTAATCATAATTAAGAAAGATGTAAAGAGAAGATGAATTCTTTTATTTTGGCAATGTACTATAGATACATTCATCAAGGAATCTAGATAATCAAACTAATAATATATAGTACCTTCCTCCACAATGTCGAATATAGTAGCGAGGGTAGATAACATGACATAAGAGGTTCTCCTAGCATGAGTCAAGAAAATTGATATGATTGTAGTAGTCCACTCTTGAATCTTGCTCATAATACAACTAATATTTAAATCCCTGGAGTTCCTTCCTTCACTAAGGTTCGTTCCTGTGAGTTTATTGATCCATCTATTATTGTCTCTTACCACAAATTTAATAGGTTCTCCTTTTATGCAAAGACCTTTTATTCTATGAATAACCTCAACATCGATCTGAATCGACTCATTCAACCATAGAGTTTTATCATGAGCCTTAGTAAGAAATTGTTGGGTATGTGTTATATTCTTTGCACGAATAGTAGTGTTTGAGAGTATGCACCGACCGCGTAGGGGGGGAGAATGCCCCTCGCGCGGGGGTTCGGGGGCACCACCCTTGAGAAAAATTTTCTACCTTGGGAAACATGTCACGTGCCTTGGGAAACATGTCAATATTTAGGTGGTTTTTCAGCACATGGTTTTTGCCGATGGTTTTCTATTTCGGTTAAGGAATTAGGGTTGTGGACAAATCCAGGTCATTGGGTTAGGGTTTTGGATGTCATTGGCTCCTATATGTATATTGTATTGTAAACAATGTATCATACATGAATGAATATAGAAGATGTTGGTTTTCCCTGTTTGGGTTTCTAGGGGAAAAATCTATGTGTAATGTTTGTATTTTTCATTGTATCTTTTCTATTCTTTTACTTAATATTTGTTTGTAGTAGATATTGTACAAGGTTAAAATCTACAAAAATACCACCGGACATAAATGTAGAATTAAGTTCCCTTCCTGCATTCTCATGTCCTCACCTGCAATATCACTATATAGCTTAGGAAATTATGGATTGAATTATCTCATATATTTGTATGTTTGTTTGTGCACGATGTGAAAATAACACAGTCTTAGGAAAGAAGATGAATTTTGTATCAATTCTATCTAGCATCACCTACCTACTAAGCTTCACTAAGAAGAAACAATATCACTCCTTCCTAGCTGGTGGAGGTACCTGGGCAACGCCAACCAGTGGCTTTGATTCCAAAATGGCTATGATTCCAAAACAAAAATGCCATCTAGGAGGCAGAGAGTTGGATTAGTATTTTCCTAAAAGTCGCTAGGTGTTTTGCATGTAGAATAAATATTATATGTTGCTAAGTGTTAAATATCAAACAACAAGCTTTATGCATCATGGTAATATTCTTTTATTTATGTTATTAGAAGTTGTTGTTTTTTTTTAAGTTTATTTTATGTTATTAAATTAGTGTATATACATCTTAATGTAGCATTTAATAAAGTTTTACAACATTATGCATAGTCTATGGTTCTCACCCATAAGCCGATGTTGTTCGGAAAAGATAAATATATGGACATTGTCCAAATACTTTATGAAGAATTTAATTTCTTTTTCGTTTATTTATTTATTTATTCAAGTGGTAGTATCTTTTTAACTTTCACATAAATCAAAAAATATTTGAAGAGGTTAAATCAACCATGATAGTGAGTCAAGCTTAAGAAAACTATCAAAACTATGACTATTAATAATTCCAACTTCAATATTCAATCCATATGAGAAGGACACTAAAACCATTTTAGATTGAAGTCAAATGTTCTTAAATTAAGAAATGAACTGTATGAAATACATTCAAAGGGAATTCAATAATAAGATATTTAGTTTTGGACTATATGCATTTGCTTCTTCTTAATCCAACAAGTGGAAATTCAGTACTTGCAATTTATCCTAAAATATAAATGTGATTCGTTGCACGGTTTTTAAATATGACATGATAATATTGTTCTAGTTTCCCCACATAAGAACCCAACTTCCAAACTTTAAAAAAATAATATTAAAAAAAAATATCATTTATTGCTCTGAGATAATAGGAGATGTGAATTAATATAAAATATGCATTCCATAATATTTAACAATATAAATTTTTTTTACCAATTAGTTAGAAGGTAAATATTAAAGTAATTGAGACAAACATATCCTAATGTATGGTCAATTTAATGTAATTATCACATTGATGTATTGGAAGCATGTGTGAATTTTACGCATTTAGGAGTTAATCGTTTATAACTTTAAACTTCCTTGTGTCTTGAGAAAATGAAGAACTTGAAGATCTTTGAAGCTTGTCATCAGAATGGAATAAATATATGTATCCTACACAAAATCAAGTCACTCCTAGTGTACATAGGTTCGAAGTAGTAGTTTTAAGTGTGGCTACCCAATTTTCTAGAGTTTGGGCTAGCTTCAAAACGTTGGGGAACGATATTTGTGAGTTCTTTGAAGAGTCTTCATTTACCTAATTTATATAGTGGTATTTAATTTATATTTATTTCTTTACAATCCGTAAAGATAGGCACTTGTTTTTTTGTAACTATCTTTGTTTGTCAAATATCATAGATCAAAATAAGTTGATATTCATCTTATTCAAATAAATATTAATTTTCCTCTCATCTACGTCTCATCCTTTGTTATTAAGAAAGAATGAAGGAATTTAGATACATGCAAATGAAAGAATACACAACCAATCATATATTCCAAAAGGCTTAAAATGTGTTAATGTTGGAAAAAACTTTAGTTATTTTTCCATCTTAAAAGAAACTAGGCATGAGATAGAGGCACGTGATTTGCCTCATATATTTTTAAACATCATTTTTTACATTTAAATATTGTTAAGTCCAAGACAAATCCCATGTTAAATATAAAAGTCCCTATTAAATCCTAAATGTTGTGTTATTATATTTCTAGTGTTATCCTAAATGTTATATTATTATATGCTAAGCTAAACTATGTTCTGCACAATTTCTCATCATGGATAATACATATCTATATTTATGTGGGTGTAAAAGAGAATATCAATTTTCTAAAAATGCCTAAATAAACTACACAAATATTTGCATTGAAATATTTGATTTTCATGACTTCGTTTTTTTATTGATGAAGTTCCCATGCTTCATAATATCATATAAGTTGGTTTAGAAGATAACATGGTTTGGTACAATGATAAACATAGAAACATGGTAAATGATGGGTGAAGATGATGCTAAGAATTGTATGAGTTAACTAATATTTTATTAGTTCACTTTTATGCTAGAAACATTAACAATAACATAATAATGAGTGGGTGTATTAGTTAGATAATATTTTTTTTTAGTTCATTTTTATTGTAAAAGCAAAGTAATTA
>JASDQU010207652.1:10599-22458 GCA_032191745.1 Picea mariana | reverse complement strand
TCTGCAATTTTGAATGCAATAAATCTACCTTTTTTATCTCTACGTTTACACATAAAATGAAGATCTAAATACTAACTCAATGAAAAAATTTAACTACTGAAGGTAAGTGGACAACCTGACTTTGGGGAAACCCTAATAAAGTGAATGTGTGGGATCTTCCCTCATGTCTTACCATCTTCTCCCCTCCCTCAGTTCGTCCTTAAAACGACTCCAAAACCATAAACAAAATCTAATGCAAACACTACCTATTACCATTTACAACTCCCCGACAACGACGCCAAAATGTTGGTGCAATTACATGTTCAATATATTGTAATCATTTAATATGTCAATACGGTTTCATAATCAATAGAGTTGATGCACTATATGTGCCAATAATAGATAAATTCCTATGTCTGATGAGTATATCCTATTAGAAGAAAACACTTTCAAACCAAATACTTTGTTTTCACACTTTTCAAATAACACCCTCCACATAGTTCAAAATTCAGAAAGAAAAACTCATAAACAAGCATATGATCTAAAGTTCTTGATCAAGTGATGGATTTGTTCATTGTTAGCTCATGAAAGGGAAAGATGAACTTTGATTCTATCTCCTAGAGAAACTAAACTAACAACAATTATCATGCTGCGTACTCTTAAAATAAAACTCAATCAAGCCTAAAAGAAATACCAGACAGAGTAAAGCACTCCATTATAGGTGCATGTAGGGTGAGAGATGCATGTCTTAATTGTGCCTGTGTTTAGAAGATGTAGTCTAATCAATTTTGGAAGAAAACTCCAGGTACAGTGAAATACTCTATTATAGGCTCATGTATGGTGAAATATGGAGATTCAACTTGTCCCTAGATTTGCAAAATCAAAACAAACACTAAAGAATTTAATCTAAATAAACACTAAAGAATTTAATCAAATTATTGTCTTCATATACTCACACAAAGATGATAAGTAATTACTCAGAGATCGTTTCACTCAAAAATCTCACATTACGAAAACAAATCTCACTCACTCAGAATTATCACACACATATATAATGTATACTATCAAGTGTGTCACTGAAACATAACAGGAATCAAGTTAGATGTTGTGATCAAACATAGAATTACTCTATTAACACATAGAAAACCATAATCATATTCAAAACTAAATACATAGAATCTTACCTTGATTGGGTCGGTGGGACCTTGCCGTACCAAAAAGGTATCTCTTAAAAGAAACTTTCATAAGAGAAGATTTGGACACACACATAGAATCCATGAACTTCAATTATATCATTACTTCATAAAACAGAGGTAAATCCATAGTCTTCAAGATCCAATTTTACAACATAAAAATGCTTAATTCTATCTTTGTATATGTTTATCATCTACAAGGATCTCTCTTTAAAGAGAAACAATCATTACAATCAAAGTATGGAGATAACATCGAATATTTGCACAAATATTACAATTGGTTGATGTATCAATTTTTAAGGGAACAATTTCATCCTCATGACACGAAGTGCATGAGTGATGAAATGTATTGTGGTCTTCAATTAAAAATGAATGTTTGATCCAACAAATGCCTTGGAAACATCGAGAAAAACCTCATTCAAACACCCAAGCATGCAAATATGGAATGGGTAACAAACATGCACAATTGGAGCAAAAGACTGGTATCAGAGGTAGAGAGTCACATAAATCAGTATCAGACACACATAGCAATATAAATCGGTACTAGAATAACACATGAATAGGTATCGGATGAGCGTAGAAATAGGTACCAGACGAGATGAGTATTGGTACTGGATGATCCTGAAGATAGGTACTGGAGGAGCACAAAAATAGGCATCGAACGAGCTGAGTACCGGATGAACATCAAAACAGGTACCATATGAATAAGGGTTGTTGTCACAAGGTCTTCTTAGATCATTCAAAGTAATTAGAGATATTTAAATATCAAATATCCAATCCAAATCATTAATAAATCATCATAAATCATGACTAAATATAAGATACCTCATATGTATACAATAATGGATAAAGGAAATTTATGTTGAGTAAAACAAGAAAATAGTGCATATGTATGAGACAAAATTGGTCAGGATATGGGACAATATAAGGCAATTAGAGGTGACAAAAATGAGGCTCAACATAGAGCCGCCAGGTCCCATCTTTCTTCTGCACTAGTACAATCAGGATTCTGCAAGGGGAGGAGATGGGTTTGATGTGCCCTTTTTGAAGCAGCTCTTGGATCTAACGCTTGATTTTGTCATTTTCCATCAGCAAGTGGTGATAGAATGGTCCATTAGGTAGATGTTCACTGTGGGTTATATCAATTGGATGCTTGACTTGGAAGTGATTTGGTACCCCGATGGGTGAGGAGAATATGTCTCTGTACTCTTCCACGATCCCATCCACTTGCTTCTACTGCAAAGAGAGGCTCTATGTAGAGGCCACAAATGTAGCAATGACCTTCTACTTACTGTGAGAATGGATCACAAAGAAGAAACAATTCCTAGTATGTGAAATGACCTTATTGCATTGCTTATAAAAGATTAAAGAAATAATGGTAGGTTGCGCTACGTATGGTATCCTGTACAAATATCTACCCAAAGTAATAATAACTCTACAACATGTCACTTCGAAAAATATGGTTGTCTTAAAATAAAATACCAAACTTCAAGGGGATAAATATCACACAACACCTCGTCTTTGAAGGGCTTGATGCCAAAGGGAAGACAACACTATTGGTTGACACTTATATCTCTTCCTTGGCTATGCCAGATGATGGTGTAGGGTTGTGGGTGTAGTTTCATCATCAGATTTAGCTGCTTGATGACATCTACTGAGGTCATTTTCTTCTAACTGCCACTATCGACAATGAAATGAAGCAGATCCACCTTTACCCACATCTGTGAGTGAAAGAGGCATTTCCCTTCCTTTGGTTCTTATGGTTCGCTAAGATGGACTTTGGTGGTAGTGAAAATGGTACTGGGTTCAACATCGATAATATACATCCCTCCTTCTATATTTTATTCAAAGTCAGAATCTGCCTCTGACTTGGAAGCTTTCAACTCGATCACCAGTGACTGCTTGGAGTGGAATTCTTCGGTGTTGTACCAATGGATTTTATGTTATTCACACCATTTTCCCGTGTCCTTCTTTGACTTCTCGTTGCTCTTATTATGTTGTGTCTTGGACTGGTTGTCCTATGAGTGGCCCTATTTTCTCTGTCCCTTGTTTTGTGGGTTGGGGCTTCCTCTGCCCTACTTCGGATGTGAGGAGATTGCAGATCCAAACTCTCACCTCTTTTGCTTAAATTTCTTCTCAATCTTGACAACATATATATAATCTGTACCCAATGATGTGATGTCCATAAACACCATTTATTTTTGAATGTATCTATGTAGATAGCTACATTATTTGAGCACCAGATGTCATTCAGATTCTTTGATACCAAATTTGGTGTGCAGGGTATGAAAAATATTGGTGAAATTTGGTACTGTCTAGTCCCTTTCTTGATGCAGGGTAGTCTATCTTGTGTACTAGTCATCATAGCTTCCAACATGGTAGTATTGTTCTTTAATGACATCCTTGAAGGAATCCCATGTGGGGGATACCACAAATATTATAGATTCCTCTATGCCCCTTTGCTCAGAGTAAGTATTCCACCAATCCTTAACATGGGGGACAACCTTGAGGAGTGCAAAATTAATCTTTTCCCTATCGGAAAAATTGTGGACCAAAAAATACCCTTCAATCAAATTCAACCATTTATCTACAACATCCACATTTATTAGTACTTCAAATAATGGAATATTAAAATTTATCTATACCTTGAAGGGGGTTGCATGGCCGCTTGATGAATATTTGTCTCCTGTGGGTATTCGTCGACAAATCTATGCAAATTTGTCCATCATTTCATTCCTTTGTCATGCAAGGGATTCCTCGAGCAACATTTTAAAAGCATATCCTACTCCATAATATTTCTTTTCATCCCCCGTGGGTTGTTATCAGGATCGGCGTGACCGATCTTGCAAAGGCTCGACTGGTCGAGTGGCAACTTCTTGTACCTAGATCTTGTTGGGGACATGCATGAAGAAAAATAAATGAAGAGCATATCGCTCTGATACCACTGATTCATATTTATGACCAAAATGAAATGAATAATAGAATGAATATAATAAGATAGAGATATGGAGAACAATAATAGATATCCAATGAACAATAACTTCTATTGAATAAATAAAATAGGTTGAAACTCTAAAACTTCAGAACTAAAAACAACTTACTCAAATGGTCGTAGCTATCTCTGAGAATATATGTGGTTGCTATGTGCATCCATCCGAGGAGAATGATTACAATGAGGCTCCATAGGCCTGTTTAAAATTACTCATGAATACCAAAACCCTAGACATCCAAAAACCTAAACCTAGGAGGTAAAACACCAAAAGTTATGTGGGCCCCGATGGGTAAGTTGGTACCTCAACATCCCAAGGTCCTAACTTTTGCATACGACCTCCGTTTTAGTCACGTGATAGCCCATTGGAAAGGTATTTTAGAGAACTACATATTATTCCATAAAATTTTGTCTCTTTCTATAGTTTAACTATGGCAAGCCAAAAAAACACGGTTTAGGGCTCCAAAATAGCCCTGGAAGCACATAAATAAGTACTAACGTGAAAACATTGAAAATAAGCCAGTGGGATTAGGTGAGTGGCCACCAATCTCCACGTGGAAGTAGTATAGGTCTTCAGATAGACCTAGAAGTGTAGTACCCACAGTTACCAATAATTATAGAAGAACATAATGAACTAAAAATTGTCAAGAGGAGCCAATTGGAATAGGTGGGTTGCCACCAATATCCACCTGGATCAGTCCTCCCCCCTTAGGAAGCAATGGTATCCATTGTGTTGAGTTCCCCCATCTGGTGAGGAAACTTATGTTGAATTCACCCCCCCCCTCTTAATATTATAACCATATACACCTTGACATAAAAAATTTCAAAAACATTTCAAACAAATGAGGATACTCTACTTACATAACATCCTCTCGCTCCCAAGTGGCATTCTCAGGACTGTACTAGGACCATTGAACCTTTACCAGCTCCATGACTCGATTAAGGAGATGCTTGATTTTTTTATCCAATATGCAAACCAGTCACACTTGAAATCCACCCTCTGGCTCCACCTGAATCACATTCCAATCAATAATATGATTAGCATTAGGTACGTACTTCTTAAGCAATGAAATATGGAAAACATTATGAATACACAAGGATGCAATAAATGCAATCATATATGTGACAAGACCAAACCTCTCTATGATTTCAAATGGCCCACAATAGTATGTTGCTAACTTAGAACACTTTCCCAACTTTAGGGAACTATACTTGGCCTTCACTTTTAGGAACATATGATCACCCACTTTAAACTCTCTGTGGGTTCTTCCTTTATCTATGCATCTTTTCTGCATGTCTTTTTTATTCTATTTGATCTTTTCCATTAACTACTCCATTTCCCTAAGCATATCTGGCTCAACTACTACACGATATTCTCATTCCTTAACACTTCAAATTTTCAATCCAGGATGCATATGTTGGACACACCGACTACACTAAGAGGGGGGTGGTGAAAAATGTAAGTCTCTTTTCCAAAAAATTCCCTCTTCCACAAAAATCATTAGTTAGAAATCACCATTTACTCATTACTTATTGTTGTCATTTATAACCAGTTAAATGTGAAGATATATCAACAATATATCATCAACAAATCATCACAACAAGGAACACAAAGAACACAATATGTATGTACAATTTTCTTTTTATTACAGACTACAATCCTTGGGTTTATCAACAACAACTAAATAGAGTACAAATCTATAAGAGCACCAACTCTATAATGAAAGACTCGGCTTAGACCCTCAACACCAACTGAGATGAGGCAACAATCCTCAACAGATATCAATCTGTCAACATGTATGCGACCTGTCAGTAGTGCAACACGTGTATGTACGTGCCCTACCAGTATTATAGATCATGTATGTATGCGTCCAGTCTGTACTACAGCCTGCGTATCACTTCTGAGCAACTAATGTTTTTCATTTCATTACACACTCAGATCTTTTGCAACCTTCAATCACATTCTCTTATGTCTTTCACTATCCAATTTGACCCATAACCAAGCACAACACATCCAATCTCCCCAACAACTAACTGATGCTTCTCAACCATACAATATGAATGATACTCATCATGTATAAGTAACTAGTATACTATAGCAATCATATCATTACTGAATCATAAGAGTACTTCTCACTCCATCAACCAACACAAACCACATCACAACAACCATACCAAGAATGCATTAAACATTCACTACACAACAAGCAAGAGTATCCATCAAGACAACAATGTAACCATACCAAAATTTCTATGTCATATATGAGCCCATAGAATGCAGATCTGGAACCTGCTTCAGTCTCCAAGAGCCTGTCATCAGCTCAATCACAAATCTTCATGACTTCATCCACTATATGTGCCCCGTCCTCATATAACCTGCGTATGTATGCACCCTTTCTCACTATAGCCTGTGTATACCTCATAAACTAGGGTTTATGAACTTTCGAGACTTTTCCGTGATGATCTCAGACTTGCCGAAACTTTGATGCATCCATGAGATCCTCCATACACACTCTCTCTCTCTAAAAATAGACCTTCAATACATGCTGAAGAGATACACAAGAGATACCTAAGATATATTTTTCACAAGAGACCCTTACCTCTTATTTATACTCTCTAAGTAGCTTCCTTAGAAGCATCTTCTAGGTCACTTAATCCACTTCTAGGTCATTTAACCCATTTCTAGGTCACTTAACCTATTTTCTAGGTCACTTAACCTATTTCTAGGTCACCCACTTTCCATAATTAGAAAGTTCTCCATTTAAATATTCTTCCTTGACTTTGTCACCTCACTTTATCATTTAAATAATAATTTCTTCTTTGCAAGATCTTTGACTTATTTGACCTTTTGGAGCTTCAAGTCTACATATGAGGGTCCTTCAACTTCATAAGGCCATAACTCTCAAACCATGATGATTTATGTGACATTCCACATACCATCAGAAATGGCATGACAAGAAATATCCATATAGGATAGTTTCACCAACAACTTCATTGATATTAATCTCATTATTCCACATATAAGCATGGATTCTCCAATCATACTTCTAGGATAACTCAACCGTAAAGCGTATTCCCATGAGAGATTTCACCATAAGGGGACCACTTTGGAGTTCATCCATTTGTGCACCTTATCAACCATGATAAGACAATAATGATTCATCCTTACATCAAACAACATATTTGACATCAATCAACATCAATCATTTAAAATCAAACCTTTGACCTTTGACATCATTTAATCATCCTTTGGCATTGATCAATTCCTTGACATCCATCATTTGACAACAATCAATCAATCATCCTTTGGCATCAATCAAACAATCAATCCCTTGACATCAATCAAACACTTTGAAATCAATCCATCACTTGACATAAATCCTTTGACATCAATTAATTAAACCTTTGGCATCAATGACAACATGGTCCAAGAATCTCCCCCTTTGGCATTGATGGAAATACGAACATTGATGTCAACATGTAGACAAGGCATGCTCTACATCAATAGTCATCAATCACATCAATGTGACTATCTCTCCCCATCAATAATCATCAATCACATCGATGTGACTATCTCTCCCCCTTTGACATCAATGGAAAAGGATCATTCTCCTCTTGGGGCTTGTCCCCCTGCTTGATCTGTCCTTGGGGATGCTCCCCCTGTCTGAATTCCTTTGATATTTCTTTGAATAATCTCTCCCTTTTTTGAACAAGGGACAACACTTTGATGTAATTTTTAAGATACATTACTCATGCTCCCCTTGTGACCATCACTTCCCCTGGAATTATGACTTTGTGCTCTTTCTTCAAATATAGGGCTCTTTCCCTATGGGTATGTCTCCCCCTATCTTATCGAAAATATGAAAAGCATGCTTCTGCTACAAATGCTCCTTCTCAACTGGATCATAGAACAATTTCTCTTTCTGTGACGATCCTTGGACTTGTCCATGCATGAAACTCATGCCATACCAAACATCATGAAGAAAAAAAAAATATGTCAACAATGAAATAGAGAATCATGAATGAAACATCAACCAAGTACATCATGTACCAAATTGTGTGCCCACCATGCACAACACCTATGTACATCAACCATGTACATCACCATACAATGTGCAATAAGAAATCATCAAAGGAGTGTATCAACCATATGCCTCTACCAACATGCTAACCATGTGCATATACCAATATGGAAACCATGTGCATCTACCAATATGCCAACCATGTGCATCTACCAACATGCCAAACAAGTGTCATGATATGTCTCCACCATGAACCAAGTATCACAATCATGTATATCAATCAGTCAAGTGTCTCAACTATATCATCTAATACCTCATGTACCAAAGTATGTGCTAATCAAGTAATACCAATGGTGTACTTTTAGCCAAGTCCTGTCATCCAAACATATACCATCTATGAATGCACCAAACATCAACATGTTTCACCACTTGTACCAATCAAGTACATCAATCATGCAACAATATCACAACAAAATAAATCCTCATGCATGCAGTATGCCAAGTCCACCACAAAATATGTGCCAATCAAACTACTAGTAGGTGTCTCTACCAATGTACTAGAAGTGTATCAATGATGTACAACATGATCACCTAATCAACTCACCAACTACATGTCCCAATATGTAGTCCAACCATATGCCAAATGCATGCATCAAAACATGCTTCTAATAATACATCATAAGATATATCAATGAAACTCAAATATGTACCATCCATGTACACCAACAGATCAACCTAAATCCTCCATTCACTATAGAAAATACTAAGCATCCAACATAGCCTTTCATTTTATATCATCACTTTACATAATCCAATATGTAATCATGAAAAACTACAACAATCAATGTCAGAACCTACAACAAACTATGTTAGACCCTGCATCACAAAGTTATACCTGCACATCAAGCTACAACCCATGTGCATAGCCCTTTTCCCTAGGCTTTACCACATATACGTGGCCTTCTGCATAGATAACTCTTGTATGTACGTGAACTATTCAAGGTCATCCTACATATGTATGTGACTGTTACCATTGTCACCCACATATGCTTCTGAATATGACTCACTTGAGCTTCCCTTAAGGCTTCCATTCTACTCTAGTTGTTCAGTCTGCTTTACCCACTTATGAAGGTGTTCCTGCTTCTCAGAACTTGAGCTCTGAGCTTCCATATTTTCAAATATGTATCCCTTCCTTACTTCATTCCGTCTTCTGGTCATGCTATATGAATTCCTCATCATGTACTTTCTTCTTATGTTCCAGCATTCGTGGTATTTGTGGCCAAATCCACTACAGCTGTAGCATCTCATGCTTTGACAATGAACAACAATGTGTCCTACTTGATCACATCTCCAACACCTTATGGTGTTATGAAATATTCCATTATTTCTCCTTGCATAAGATCTGCATTCCAAAGATTTGTGATCATATTCATTACATGAATAACATTGACCATGAAAAATACTTTCATACCTTTTCTTTGGTGTCCATATTCTTTGAGGTGTAAAGGTGGCTTCTTGATGTCTTCCTTGCTTTGTTGGTTTGAAACTTTCCTTTCCTTGTGTAGATGGTTTACTTGCAACATTATCTTCATCCTTTGAGAGTAAGGAACTTACCTCATGCTTCTTTGAGGTTCTTTCTTCAACATGTGTAGCTTCTCTCTTATATCCAAGACCTAATTTACCATTTGGTGATCTTTGACTTTCCAAGATCTCATTCAAGATTTGTGACTTATTCAAGAATTTTTTTGAATTCTCTACTTTCTTTCTAAGATCAAAAACTTTAGCTTCTAACTTATGACATGACTCTTCCTTTTCATTTACTTGATTCTTCAATAGTTCCTCTACCCTTTTGGATTCTTCAATTTAGGTCTTGAGATGGACAACAATTTCAAAACTTTTGCTAATATCACCATCTACCTTCTTATCTTCTTTTTAATTATTTATTCTTGTGATCTCTTCTTCCTTTTCATCTAATTGAGTTTTATTCTCTCTTTTTGTTCCTTGAACATTTCCTTTAACTTCAAGATGTGCTTTTGACTCTTCTTAAGAAACTTTTTAGTGTTATCTGAAAGATAGCTATAGTCTATATAATAGTGGTCATTGTTGTATTCATATAGACCCTCTTCAACTTTATTTTGAAGTTCTGATAGTTCTTCTTCTATTATTTCCATAGGATAACTACCATCAAACTCTACACAAACTATTTCTATATTTTCTTCTTCACTTGTAGAGAAAAATTCAACATCATCACATTTTGAATTATTGCAATCAAGGGTTTGTGGATATTCTTTACCTTCATTTGAAATGTCCTCAAGATATTCCTCTTTGCCAACATCATCACATGATTATTTTCCTTCATTTGAATTGTCTTCAAGATCTTCCTTTTTGCCAACATCATCACATTTAGAAATAATGCAATCAAGATTTTTTTGAGATTCTTTACCTTCATTTGTCTTGATGGAGTTGTCTTTAATATATTCTTTCTTACTTTGATATGTCTCCTCTAGATTTAGCCATAGATCCTTGGCAGAAGTGCATTGTCCCATGATATCTTTGATAAGACTTGAGAGTCCACTAAGACTGGTCTTGAGAGATAATGCATCATTATTCTTTCCTTCCCTCTGAGCTGTAAACTTTGACTTGTTCTTCAAGGAAACCAATCCACCAATGGATGCCTTCCAAATACCCACTCCCATTTCCTTCAAATGCACTCTCATATCTATTCTCCATGTAGAATAATTTTCCTCATCAAGGATTGGAACTTCATCATCCATTTGTGTTTCCATAGATCTCCTCCAATATTGTTAAGGAATATAGTGAAGGCCTACTCTGATACCAATTGTTGGACACATCGACTGCACTGAGAGGGGGGGGCGAACAGTGTAGGGATCTTTTTCAAAAACTTCCCTCTTACACAAAAATAATTAGTTAGCAACCACCATTTACTCATTACTTATTGCTGTCATTTATAACCAGTTAAATGTGAACATATATCAACAATATATCATGAACAAATCATCACAACAAGGAACACAAGGAACACAAGATGTATGTATAATTTTCTTTTTATTACGAACTACAATCCTTGGGTTTATCAGCAACAACTGAATAGAGTACAAATCTATAATAGCACCAACTCTATATTACAAGACTTAGATTACACCCTCACACCAATTGAGATGAGGCAACAATCCTCAACAGATATCAATCTGTCAACAGGTACGCGACTTGTCAGTAGTGCAACATGCGTATGTATGCTACCTACTAGTAGTACAGCTCGTGTATGTACATGGTCAGCCTGTACTATAGCCTGTGTTGGCCCTTGACCAAGTTTTGAGGATCCTTGGTGATGTTTGACCTATTTTGGGACTTTGACAGGCTATCGAAGGAGGAGCGCAAGTTGAACTGGAGATTGCGGGATCTCGGCCCCTTGTTTAGGGATTTTTGGGTTTTGGGCTTATGTAACGGGTATGGGGATGTGGCCCATGGGTTTACCCATGTTTAGGCCCATTTTGTAATGTATAAATATAAATTTAGGCAATGTAATTAGGGGGTGTATGTATGCTAAGTGAAAATGCACAAGTGTGAGATACCAAGTGCTAAGTGCAAGTGATAGTTGTACATGCTTTGCGCATGTTGTGTGAGACTTGCAAGGCTAAGAGCAAGTGACTGTAAG
>JASDQU010207652.1:0-10567 GCA_032191745.1 Picea mariana | reverse complement strand
ATTGACATAACATAATAAAAGAGAAGAAGAGTTGGTGGATGTAGCCCCAGGTTGGGGGTGAACCATGTATATCCTATGTTTCTATGCTTTTTGTGATGTATTTATGTGTTTATGTGTTTACTTGCTTAGTGCTTGACATAAATAAATGATAGATACATCTGTTGATGTTTTGAGCTTAATAATATGAATCAATGATAGATCTAACCTATGTGAATGTGCTTAGTGCTCGAATATACTAGATCTGGGTGAATACTGCTATGCTCTCTAATTAGGGTTTTAACTGTGAAGTAGATACTGGTTAAATACTGATGAAATATAATTGCTAAGTTCTTTTATAGAATCTTGTAATCACAGATCTGTGTCCCAGCTAAGGTTGCAGACACTAGAGTCCTGCAAGCACCCCTGCCTCTATCTCGGGTGAGACTTCATCTGCTTCGTAGGTGTTGATGAAAGGGCCTGTAGTTAGGGTTTTTTGGTGCGCTCTTGAGCATTGAACCCTGGGTCTTCCCCTATGCCAACAAATGGTTCCATTGCCAGGACTTGAAACTATGATTGTTGGGAACTGAAGTAAAGAAAAAGAGAATCTTTGTGCATAGATTTGTTGCTGAAGTGCACAATATTCTACCTGAAACTATGATTGTTGGGAACTAAAGAAAAGAGAAATCTCTGTGCGTAGATATGTTGCCCTAGTACACAGTATTCTACTTGACCTGTAAAGCTCTGTGTTAAGAAGAGAAGTTAGATCTGAAGAAAAGAGGTAGTATACTGAAGCTTTCTGCTCTGATAAAGGTAAGAACAGTGAAAAATTTAGATTGAAAAGGTAAGATAAGTGGAAATTTTTATTTCGAAAGTATGAATCTAGGTATTTTTGATAAATTATGTCCTAGCCTGAAAACTAGGGAAGAACTAGAAGAAAGAAGATTTGATATGAGTAGATATGATAGAAATGATAAAAGATATGTTATTCCTATGCATAGAAAGAATGTTTGGACTAACAAATGGATGCAGGATCCTAGAAATATTTTTTTTGCAGGTTAGTTACCGTGACCCTAGTGCACAGTACAATAAAGGTTGGGGATCATTTAAAATAAAGAGAGGATTAACTCTTTGCTATATTTGTAGAAGACCGAGACATACTACTAAGGAATGCCCTGGTAGAAGACCTAGTTGTCTTTGTTGTAAAGCTATGGACCATGAAGTTTCGGATTTCCCTAGAATGATTGCTAAGGTTGAAAGAATGAATAAGAGACAAGAAAACCTTGAGGAAGATCAAGAAAATAAAACCATGGAGGAACCCCAAAAATAATTAGAGAATGTATTGCTACAAATGAAAGAAACCCTGAATGCTCACAAAAATATCAACTTAGCAAAGATCTTCAAAGAAAAAGAGTGGATAGAAACAAAAATAGGAGAATTCAACATTGAATGTGTTCTAGATGAAGAAACACAAGTGAATATCATGACAGAAAGAACATGGTAAATTTTAGGAAAGCCTATTATGATTCCTTCATTGGGAGGAATAAGATTATTCAGAGGAAAGATGATAACCCTATGTGGAAGACTCACCCAGATATCTATGAGTGTTCATGGAAATTCGACAAAAGATTATTTTAAGGTTGTTAAATTTATTGAGAGTAGCGCCCCATTTTCTATGTTACTAGGCAAAACCTGGATTGAGAAGGATCAGGCCAGAAGAAAAGAAGAGGAAGTATTAGAACATAAGCAATAAGAATTAAAAGATTTCATGACAAGGAGGATAGCGCACTTGATTGAAAAATAGGAGAAGAGATTGAAGCTGTTTAGAACTAGAAACTTGGATGTCGAATTTGAAAGAACACAAGAAGACTCACAGAAGAGTGGAGCACCTACCCCAGACAGAGAAGAAGTATTTTCCTTGAACCCTATGAAAGAATCTCAACAACGCGAAGTTACTATACCAAAAGGAGATAAGAATCAGAATGGAAAGAGGAATACTAAGATGAATATCACAAGGAAGAAGGATAGAAAGCTTAGTAAGAAGAGAGAAAAGTTGCAGAATGTTCCAGAGGGGACTTCACAGAAGGAAGATTTGCAAAACTAGAACTTCATCGGGATATCGGAACAATGTAACATGGCACTTCTCCATGGTGAAGCAATATAACTGTTGGAGGCATTATGACCGTTAGAATGATGCCCCCAAACGGTTAGAACAATAGCTACAACCAAAAATCTCATCTTTAGACCATTAGGACCGCATCGCAATGGACCAAACTACATTGATGAAGGCCTCTTGTCCATTGGAGAAGACCCGTTACATCGTTGTCTACTTATTCCATTGACTGTAGCATCGAGAACACTTTTTCAAATTGTATCCAAGACAATGCATTGCTACCACGCTATTTTTACTAAGATTGACACCTGTTCTATTTCTTTGAGCACCCATTCATCAATATGAGTTATCCGATCTTGAGCGTGTATGTTGGACGAACTCAGCGCAATTGAAAAGTGTGTCGAAGAATTTCTAATCGATCTAATGCCAAGAAAGTAATGTCCAAGGGTATTCAAGCCTCATCGAAGAGAGGAGTGCAAGCCTCCTCTTCTACTGCTCACGGATCCAGACCATCCCGAGCTGCAGCAGAGAAGAGAACCAAGCATCGAGATGACTTAGCGAACACAAAGTTAATCCTGAATATCCTACCTGACTACATCCTACCTTTGGCTAGCACAGTGAGTCGTGATAGTGTCCCAAGGGATTTTGATTACACCCTAGTTATTGTGTACCTCTCGAAGGGGATATGTGCAGTTAGAATGCAGCACGATAAGATTGCGACATTAAAATTCAGCGAATTCAACCTAGGAGACAACAAGAATCATAATATGCTCACCCCTCACAAATACTCGACTAGGACGAAGGGGAAGAACTCGAGGATAATCCCTCAACCATGGAATATGAACCTCACGCAGTCCACCATCCTGAATGTGATGAAGATTCCACATTTTGGAAGGCACCAGGAGGTTAACACGTGTGTCAAGCTCCTGCTATCATGCTACCACAGTGGCTATCTATGGCTAGAAAAATGCATCACAGTCGATCTGATGTTGATCCATAGGATCACTGGATTGAGCATGTAGGGACCCAACCCACATGACTTCTACCCAGGGAAGGGTGCAAAACACGCACTGGAATATAGGATTAAAGACATATATGGTGATGTAGAAAAGGGGAAATGAGACTACAAGGTAGCTTCCATCTAGAATGGCGTAGTGCACCTGGCTTGCCAGCTGATCGCAGGGAATATAGTGATAAAGAACATACCTACATAGGTCACAGGGTCCATTTTTGACCTCACCAAAAAATGTGTAGAAGGAATCCAAATGAATTGGGTGAAGTACTTAGTCAACCAGCTCGAATTAGATTTCTGCGAAGCCCAGGATCAGGGCTATGAGTTCCATTTAAGATGGTTGTTGATCCTCATAGCATTTAATGCTTGGGAGATGTTGGAAGGTGCGACCTTCTTGGATATTGATCCATTCAATCCACTCGCTGCGAAGTTCACCATGCTCTGGTACTCAAGCAATATGGGAAAACAGTGGTAGTCGAACGTAGTATTTCAAACATACTATCTCCAGTTGAAGAGGTCTATTAGGGTTATCCCTTGTATGACACCGAACACCTTGCACTAGTTTAGACCCCTCATGAAGTTTCACGTAGATCGACACTTTATTTATATCATTGTGTGCACAGGAAAGCATAAAGAAGAGCTTCAATCATACTATAAGCTCACAGAGGAGGGCCTCGAGGAGATAACCAAGGATTGGTCTACATAGATCCTTATCCTTACTGACCCCACAGAAATTTCTGATCCCAAACTACTTGGCAGCTCAGAGGCCACTCATGACACACTTGGAACCAACAGAAGGAATAATACTGAAGAGGTACAAAACCTGAGCATTTCTTAAGAAGAAACTGTTTTAGAATCACCAGGACGAGGAGGTGATGATGAAGTAGATAAAGAAGAGACCAATGGAAAAGATGATCAACAGAATCCAAATGAAGTAACACCGTTTAGGGATCATATTGATGAGGCTGATCCCTCTAATAAAAGAAAGGTTTCCCCTACAAAACCCACCTCGAAGAAGAAATCTAGAGCTAGCAAGACCAAGTTGCAGACTGTGCTCATGCTCAATGACTTTGACTTCATCATCGCAGCCGTATCAGACACCTCGTGGGAGATTATGCAGAACACCGAATCCAAGAAAGTAGCCATGTATGATAGGATTGAGACAAAACTCAGAGGGGTACAATAGGCCCTTCAATCCATCCGCGTAGTATCCACTGCACCCCTTCCATTAGAAGAACCAGAGTTGGGAGATGAACCTACCCAACTCTGCAGAATAGTTGATGTAACCGAAGCTCACCTTTGTCAAGTGCAAGAAGAGAAAGAACAGGCCACAGTGGCCCTGAAGTAAGAAAAAAAGGAAATGGTAGAGAAACGCTGAGTTGCGCAATAGGATAAGGATGACCTCCACACCAAGTTCAAAGAGGAGAGAGTGTAGGTCAAACAAGAGAGGGAAAAGTTTCTCACAGAGAATCTCTAAGTCAAAGAAGCACTCAACAGAGAACTTCGCTATGTGACAGGCTTAGAGAAAAAGGTGGAAGAACCAGTGGAGCAACAAGTAGCGCAGCTTATGGAAGCTATCCAGTAGCTTCAACAGAGAATCATATACCTAGAGATATGAACAGTGCCAAGTACCCCACAGGACGTGTGAGATCAAAGAGAATCCACTGCCCGAAGTGTAGTTGAGAGGATCAGAGAATTCGCTCTGGAATGTAAACAAATTAGTAGTAGAAGTGCACAAACCTACGAGAGAATTACTAAATTCCCTGAACTAAAGGCACTAGAGTCACAACTCCATGAGGCAAAGAAACAAGCAAAAATAGTATAGGTGCAGTTGAAGCTCTTGTTAGTAGTTGAAAGGATGAAGCAATCCCATGAATAATGCACTTCTCAACAACAGGTCCAGACCATATAGAGCAAAGTCATGGAAGTGACATAGAGGCTCCAAATAGTCCAGGATGAAGCATGCCAATTGTTTGAGGAGATTGAAGGCCAAGGAGTAGAGCTATAACAAGTAGTTGTTGCAGTCAAACAACGCTTAGAGGGACCTATCAACAAAGCAGTTCTCCAAGAGTTCACCTAGCAGGAGGCCTTGGCATAGCAACAAGTCAAAGTAGTTCAAGCCAAGCTCAAGGCTTTTGAAGTAGAGCTACCTAGACTAGAGTGACTTGGGATGCATCACATGTGAGTTTTGGGGGCCTATTGGCTGTTTAACAAGTTTTGAGGATCCTTGTTCATGTTTGACCTATTTTGGGACTTTGACAGGCTATTGAAGGTGGAGCGCAAGTTGAAGTGGAGATCGTAGGATCTTAGCCCCTTTTTTAGGGATTTTTGGGTTTTGGGGTTATGTAACAGGTATGGGGATGTGGCCCATGGGTTTACCCATGTTTAGGCCCATTTTGTAATGTATAAATAGAAAGCTAGGTGATGTAAGTAGGGGGTGTATGTATGCTAAGTGCAAAAGAGCAAGTGTGTGATACGAAGTGATAAGTACAAGTGATAGTCGTACATGATTTATGCATGCTGTGTGAGACTTGCAAGGCTAAGTGAAAGTGACTGTAAGAGATTGAGCAGAAGATTTGTGATGTAACCTAACCCAAGGAAGGAGGATCTAGCGAGGTGCACGTAGATCTCCTGTCCTATGCGGAGTAGGATCTTGTGGCTCTTTGCATGTATAATATTAACAGAAGATAATAAAAGAGAAGAATATTTGGTGGGCGTAGCCCCAGGCTGGGGGTGAACCACGTAGATCTTGTGTTGTTATGATTTGTGCGATGTATTGATGTGTTTATGTGTTTACTTGATTACTTCTTAGCATAGATAAATGATATATAGATTTTTTGATGTTTTGTGCTTAATAATATGAATGAGTGCTATATCTAACCTATGTGAATGTGCTTAGTGCTCAAATATACTATATCTGGGTGAATACTATGATGCTTTGTGATTAAGTTTTTAACTACGAAGTAGATACTGGTTAAATACCGATGAACTGTAATTGTTAAGTGCTTTGATAGAATCTTGTAATCACAGATCTGTGTCCTAGCTAAGGTTGTAGACACTCAAGTCCTACAACTACTCCTGCCTATACCTCGGGTGAGACTTCATCTACTTCGCAGGTGCTGTCGAAAGGGTTGGTAGTTAGGGTTTTGTTGGTGTGTGTTGATGAGCGAAAATGACCATCCGTCAATTAGAAGAATGAGTCTAGTCTGGGGTTGTCTAAATAACTCAAGACATTTGGTATAACTCGTTCTGATGGGTTTAATGGCTCCATTAGCCAATCTAAAAGTCCTAGAAGAAACAAATAAAAGAAATAAAAGAGAAAACTATTAAATAACCATATATGTATATAACTATTGTAGATAGTATTTAAACAACAGATCTGGATATCTTATTTATGTGCATGACATACAAGTTGCAAGTTTTAATCTAAACTCACGAAAATCTGTGTGAAGATGGATGCTTTAAAAAAAGAAGATAAAGAAAGCACATAAGCTATTTTTGGTTTTCTCCTAATTAATCTAAAATTAAATAAAAATATAATATGAAACAGAAGTATGTGGACTGTTAAAGCCAGACCATATATTAGAGTTTCGAAGACAAACAAATGATGAAAAGAAATAAACTAACCTATTAACGAATTAACCGGCATGCATCCAAACATCTGTATCATTATAGAATGTCTAGCCAGCCTGTCCAAGAGATAAACCTCCAATGAACCTTGAAACTGTTCGAAATAAATGCAAAATAGTATATTGACTATTTGAATTTTAATGACAAAACGATGAGATGCAAATAATCGCTATGATATTTGTGATTGCAAGCAATTACATTTAAGATAAATCTAACTGTAACAACATGCTTTTAATCATTCTACAAAATTAAAGAAAAATCTTATCATTTGGGTTGAACGAATGATCACTCTTTTCAATATCTAAAGCATCAAAATGTGGACAATATTTTAAAGAAATTATCCCAATGCCATAATAAATTGTGAAGACTAAAGATATCAACAACTATTGATTTATCAAGATAAACAAACCATAAACAAAAACAACATTTACAGAGAGCTAAAACTGAAATGTAAATATATGTTCCGTCCAAATTTGTGAATAAAGTGTCCACCTTCAGATCTAGGCCAAGATGCCATGATTACAAATAATATGAGTATTTAAAGGGTTTAGAAAATATAACTGTCTTATCTTGTGGGATAAGATTAAATCTCCACAATGATCTGTTGATTACAAAATAGAGGGGAATATAACCACTCCATATCACACTAAATATCTAAAAACTAAAAATAGTTTGTTCCTGTTTACACAAAAAATGAGCCACGGATATGGCTAATAAGCCTAAAAATACTTCATATCATTTGGTCACCATAAAATGCTAGATATCCTGAAAGAAAAGGATGAAATGAAGAAATTCAGATATACATTTAACCAATATCTTCCAAATTTTGAATAAGAATAGACTGGCTACAGAATCTGTTGATTCTGTACCTAGTCTTATTTTAGCAATGAAATCTAATTTATTCTATAAACAAAAATGTAACACAATTTAAGATAAAAACAAATCTTTACCTTTAACTTGAAAATCAATTTGATTCACAGGATCTTAGAATTAACCACTGCTATTACACTCTCAACATTCTTTACTATTATGTTCCCAGTCATTTTCAAATGTTTGCCTTGTCTCTGAACAATGGACTTTAGCCTATGATTTTCATCCGTTAGTGAGTCGACCTGAACAGTAAGGGTTTTGATTTGCGATTGTAAAATGGGTATGTCTGTATAATATTTATCAATCCAGAACAAACAAATTTCACACTGTGAATCTGTGATATCCATTTGAGAATACCCACGGTCGTGTGCTGGAACGTCTCCACTATTTCCTATGGGTTTCTTATCAAACTTGATACCTGGAAATCCTTAACTGTGCTTTAGGCAGGGTGGCAAATTATCTACGAAATTGTAAGCCTAGTTGAGATCTGGTTTGAGGGAAGGATGGTCTTCTTTGGCCAAGAATCTCTTGATCTCTGAATTGGAGCTCTCATGGATCTTGATCATTTTGATTGAGCTCACATGAGAGTTTGTTTTATTTCGTAGTTTCCTTGAGATTAACCTACCTTCTCTTTTATTTTTAAACCCCAAATCCATATCACCTTTAGATGGTTTGCACGTAGGCCTGTTTGCGTTCTTAGCAAAGGTGTTAGGATGGGCGTGTTGTTCATGGCTCTGCTCAACATCTTTTGGGACGGGTATAGTATCACTGAGAATGGTCATAACACATGCTTCTGCAGATGAAGGAACCGCTCTGTCAATGGTAGGGACTATGGTTTCTTCTATCATGGGTTTATCAACCTCTATAGTGTTGGATGTAACATAACCATTTCAGGTTAGGAAGGCATTCCAATCATCATTTTGTAACTTCAATTGATGAACCAACAATATCTTTATCAAACCATGATGAAATAGGCTGGAATTCAAACATTGTCTTTTATACCTTTTCACCATTTTATACAGGCTTTTCCACGGATAATAGGGCATATTTAACTGAAACCCGATGAAATTTATCAACAAACGTATGTGATATAGGAAAAAAAAAACAAAGCCACCTTCACATATCACGAATTGTTTTAGGATTTCTATCAAACCATGCCACCGGGTTTTCAACAAGGACACATGCATACCTTTATCATAGCAGTTGATTTTCCTAGATGTGAAGAATAGGCTCCATGGAACCTTCTCGACCTTGGCATTTTTAAACCATTTCTACCCTCTCAATGGAAGACCTATTTATTGACCTAAAAATTTCTCTGTGACCTCGACCTGAATGTCTCCTACCTTGGCTTGGCAGCCATCAAAAGAAAGGGAAAATTCCTGAGCGGTTCGCAAGTTAAAACCCTGAAATGTCTCAAGAAAAACAAGCCAGCCTTGACCCTTAAGATCCTCCCTTGCATCATCACACAGGAGCAGGGCTTGCGATCCATTGGGTTCAATCCTGATGACTGGGACCATGAGGATTCGAAAGATAGACAATAAAACACAGTGAGTATAGAAGGTTTCTAGGAGAATACTAGAGCAATATTTCAGACCCAAAACTCATCAATACCCTACCGAGTATGAACAAAGGTTCTTCAATACCAAATGAAAGGTGTTTTGCGAAATGAATGCCAGGAGTACATCCGAAACCTGAGACTTAGCTCAAAGTGATGGGCTCATCATTGTCAGACTACCACCTCTCACAAGGTACAGGCCATGACCAAGTTCATTAAAACTATATCATTGCGCAACAAAGTGGGGTTGGTTTCTAAAGTTTTAGGAGAGGAAATTTTTTGTAAACCAAAGTGTAGTGAAAAGGATAGTCATGACCAAGAGCCACAAAATATATATCATGGTTTAAATTAAATGGATCCTTGGTGTTTCAAATAACAATTCAAAGCATGCTTCACAATTTAGGAGTCAATAAAGAAAATGATCTTCATAGAAGGAAACAAAACCCTTTATTAACAAAAACTATAAAGCCATCCACCTTTCATAATATTTAGATAAAGTAGTAATACAATCATAGGTTTTAATTCTTTGTTCATTCTTTTAGTCATGAACGAAGCATGAAAACGAAAACACTAGGAATAACCGAAACATCATATTCACAGTTTCAAAAAATTTCTTATGAAAAACAATAATCGTATGAACCCAGGTAGGCAACTACATAATTTATTATTTGATGCTTAAAAAAGTTGAAAATATGTAGGGCTACCAACAATGGCGACTTGCTGGGAGAAGCAGTTATCTATGTATCACTGACGAGTTCAGGTTAGAAATGTTTGAATGATTTCAGATCAAAGAACAACTGAAAGACTTTTGAGCATCTTTGATAATCATTACGGGGTCCATGTTAAGATATCTTTCATTGAAAAATGAAATCTGGTGACAGACTTCACAAATGAAAGCCACGATGTTTAAGTTAATGGCTCCAATGTTATTGATAGGGCCATTTCTTCTGGCAGGCATCCATAGCCTCGATAGGGATGTCAATTAACCCACTCTAATGCCTCTATCCTATCCAAGAAATTTCAAATCAGAATGAAGGATGCTTATGATCAATTTTTTTTTTTTACCTGAGAATTTTCTCTAACCTGACATCGCTTCGCTACCAGTGGGCCCATTCAGTGCCCCAACAAAGTTGTCTTGGCATCATGCATGCATTTACCTTCTACCATCAGACTTGTTTAGTATCCCGATGGGTTTAAAAACACTTCCCACAACTCTCGGGAAAATTATTGATATAATTTATAGATATTGAGAAGAGCGGGGTGATGCTGAAAATTTCAGTCTTTGGCACATTTGTCATTTTTTGGCTCTTTTAATTTTTTCTTGCTAACCTTCATCGTGGTATGAAAATAGTTCACTGATGAAACTAATTTTTCGAGGACAGGAAGGCATCCTTGAGTTTCTTTCTTAAAA
>JASDQU010207647.1:0-19862 GCA_032191745.1 Picea mariana | reverse complement strand
TGGTGAGTGCAGGGTCGAAAGCAGAGATTAAATTTTCTCTAGGCGTTGGTCTAGGTGTTCCAACTAAAAACATAGGTCATTGACATCCTTACGTACTGCGAATACCAAATCTTGCAGAATTGAGACCGAATCTCTGAATCGCGAGCACGAAGCATAGTCCATTTGGAGAAGAGCCTAGCCTCGAGGCACTTCCAATTATAGTTCTTGGGCTTGAGAATTGAATTCCTCCAGAGAACGCACAAAAGGTGGTGATGGGGGTGCCGAAGGAGGTGGCGAGGGAGCGAAGGGTGGTGTACTAGAAGGGAATGCATGTGATGGCTTTGAGTTCGAGGCCAGATCCAGAAGAGGTCTAGAAGTAAAGACGAGAGAATTACCCTGAAGTTCAAACCATTCAACTCAACAAACCCATGGCGATGACAGAGGCATAAGACCACTTTGGCCTAGGGAGGATTGAGTGGATGACGGGGGTGAGGAACTAAGCGTAGGAGTGAAGGTAGGTGGGTCTCGGCTAGCCATGGTCGCTTTGTTCTAGTACCAGAGAGCACCTCTCTTTGGATTCCCGTGAAGGCAAGGCATAGCCAGACGAATGTGAGGGTGAGGCAAAGATGTGAATAGGGAAACCCGGGTGGGAACCAAAGAGAACAACATAGTGCAAGAGTAGCCGGAAGGAGAGGGTGATGGATGAAAATTGGAAGGAGGGGCGTTGCCATAAGAGGGAGAATGGCGAGTAAATGCACACAAGTGCAGAGGGATCGAACATTGTACAATCTCCATAGCCATGAAGGGAATCCAACGCAAGGCGCACTGGAGCATTTAGTTGGGATCGCACAACAGTGAAGATTTTCATAGTTCATCAGGCGGTAATGAAGGCGGGAGGGGGAAGCAGGTGTCGTCACGTGGCCCATGGATAGGTGGAAGGCTCTGGGTTCTCGGATGGACGTGTGGAGTGCTCTGACAACAAATTTTTGGAGTTGTCTATGATGAGAGACTTAGCGATGTAGTCCTGGAGGAGAGGTTGATCATTATGGGTGGGGGACGTATAGAGGATATCTAGTCCTTCTAAAGCCACTCCAATATTAGCCAGTTTGTATGCTACCTTATTGGATTTCCTTCTCGCATGCAAAGGAATGAGCACCAAATGAGGCGAAATGAGAGTTGCAATGACACTGAGTCTTGTGGTAAGTCACCAGCAAGGGGAGATGTTGTCTGGATCCGCCCCGTTGAGTATTTTTGTGAAAAGGCTTAGAATTATTTGAGAATCCCCATCGATGATTTTTTTTGGTGCCCATTGTATTTAGCAATCTGTAAGCCTTTGATGAGACCCCAGAGCTCAAATGCATTGTTTGTGTTATGGCCAATGTTGTTGGCTATGATAATCATAATGTTTCCTTGACTATTGCAGAGAACCACTCCAAACCCCACTGGGCCTGGATTACCTTTGGAGGCTCCGCCAAAGTTTAATTTGATTAATCATGGATCTAGAGGAGACCAATGTGAAGGGTTGCCTTTGTCTTGTGAACTTTTGGGTTTCCTTGAAAAGTGTGGGTGGAAGTTGATGATCCATTTGTCCAGGATACACTTTTCCTGAGGAGGACAAGACAAGTCCTCCTCTTTCCAGGGCTAAAGGAGGATGGTTTCTCTAATGTTGTCATTTATGTGTTGCTAGAATTTTTGTCAGTCCAGATGAGACAAAAGAAAGATTCGTCTGTTTCACTCTTTCTAGAGCTGCCAGAGGATGAATCCCGGAAGCAACTGCCATATACGGTTTAGGATGGGAGAATGAAAAGTTGAGTCTCTCCATTCTTCTAAGGTTTCCCTGAGGCCTTCTCGTTTGTCGTTCATGGTGCGCATGATTAAGGTGCAATGATCCCTGATTTGCGTACTGTAGGAGCAAACATTGAGGAGATGGTTTTGAGATTTTGAATCTTTCCAACAAAGCGGGAAAATGGAGGGCCCGATAAAACCTCTTTTGGTGAGATTGTCCCAGGTAAGGATACCCTTGTGTGTGATGAGCTAGAGGAAGGTGCTTATTTTTTTCCAGTGCTTGATCGACCATATTTTTTCCCAAACTGGTTCCGGGGGGAGCAAGTGTGAGGTTGTATTTATGTTGTAGGCCTCTTTGATGGTGAAGGTGCCTCACGAGGAGTGCCCCATCATATGATGTCATATCCTTGAAAAATTTGAATTTTCCTGGAAGAATTAAACTCGTGCCAAGGTTAAAGATCCACATGCACTGGAGCATGAAGTTCTGTGGGAGTGGACTTCCAATGATACCAAGTTGCGCCAGGGGGGTCCTCTTGCCAATATTTTGCAACCGTGATTAGACCTGCATGAGTGGTAGGGGCAAGAAGATTCTCTGCCATGGAGTTTTGCGTTAAGGAGGTCCATTTCTACCATGAATCATGCCAAAAGGAAGTTGTCCTTCCGTTTCGTATTTCCCAGAAAGCATGATCGGTGATTAGAGAGTAGCCATGTCTTGCAATGTTCCAAATCAAGGAACCTGAGGTGTTTTCATTCCATCTGATAAGTTGGTTTTTAGAAATATGAGGAACGTATTTCTTCCTCCAGAGTCTGGCACATAGGTCCTTAGGTCGCTTCAACCATCTCCACCAAATATTTTCACATAGAACTTTGTTGAGAGTGGCGGGGCCCTTAAGCCAAAACCACCTTTTAATTTTGGTTTGCATATCTTTTCCCAGCTGATCAGAGATATTTTCCTTTCCATCCTTTCTCCCTTCAAAAGAAAGTTTCTTTGAAGGGTCTTGATGGATGTAAGAATAAAGATAGGGGTAGCTAGAGTAGAGAAGGAGTAAATAGGTAAGGTTTTTAGGATTGATTTGAGGAGGATGAGACGACTGGGAAGGTTGAGCGTTCGAAAGGTCAGGAGGAGAGTCTTTTTCCCATGGAGGAAATGAGCCCCTCCCAGGAGTTGTTTCGAAGAGATTTATTAATGAGAGGAATGTTGAGGTATTTGGACGGAAGGGAGCTACGCATGAAGCACAAGATGTTGGTGATATGAAGTTGAACATGTATAGGGGTATTAAAAAATAAGAGCTGATATTTTTCTTTATTAATGTCCATTGTTGAGGCTATGCAAAAAGTTTGCATAATACAGAGAATGTGAAGGGCTTCAAGGACGGTGGGGGAGCTCAGCATTAGGGTGTCATCGAAAAACTGGATATGGGAGATTGGGGGATTCATGCCATGAAGGGGGAGTCTAGCGAGAGAGTTATCTGCTATGGAGGCTTTGATGAAGCGGCTGAGCCCTTCTGCCACGATGATGAAAAGGAAGGGGGAGAGGGGTCCCCTTTTTGTATTCCATGAGAGGGCGAGAAGGGGCGGGAAGGAACACCATTGATCAAAATGGAGAAGAAAGTGGAAGAGGTGAGATTTAGAATCGATTCTACCCAGTCCGTAGTGAAGCCAAAATAAACAAGAACAGATTTCATGTAAGCCCAGCCGCATTTATCAAAATATTTGGAAAGATCTAACTTTAATAACATACTTGGAGTACCCGTGCTCTAAAGAGAGTGTATGACTTCATGGGAAATGATGACACTGTCGAGAATTTTCTTGCCTTCAACATACCCTGACTGCTCAGGGGAAATGATGAGGGGCAGGAGTGGTTTGAGGCACCGGGTGATTACTTTTGTTAACAACTTATAGATTGCATTACATAGAGCATTTGGTCTGAACTGTTTAGGATGAGTGACTTGTTCTTCTTTGGGGATGAGGGTTAGGAAAGTGGAATTAAGAGCAGGCAGAACCTGACTAGAGATGCAATAATCCTCGATGATGTCCCATACTTCCTCCCGAATCATGGGTCGATAGAAGTGAAAGAAGTTCGTTGTGAAGTTGTCCGAACCTGGAGCTTTGCCTTTGGGGGTGTCTTGTAGGGCTAGATCCACTTATTCAATCGTGATTGGTCTAGACAGAGCTTCATTCTTCTCTCGAGTTATGATATTGGGGATATGATGGGAGATATTTTCTATGCCGAGGGATCTGTCAATAGGGGGTTTAGAGAGTAGATCCTGGTAATAGGAGTCCAGTTTTTGCTCGAGATCTTCATGTTTTTGGAGAGTTTGATCTTTCTCTGTGACTAGGTGTGTAATGCGATTGCTATGTCTGCGTTGGATCATCGCTTGGTGGAAGAACTCGGTGTTTCCTTCCCCCTCTTGAAGCCATTGTATTCTGGATTTTTGCCTCCACAAGACTTCCTCTTGAGACCACCTTTTCTCCAACTGTTGTTTGAGTAGAGTTTCCTGCGCTTTGACATCCCCCATGAGGCCATGATTCCTGATCTGGATCTGGATGAGCTTCAATTGATCATTTAGGTTTCTTTGGGCTTCAAAAATATTCCTGAAATTTTTTTTGTTCCAAAGCTTAAGGCTTTGCTTAAAGTTTTTCAGTCGTTGCTGAAATTGGAACATTTTGGAACCATGAGAGATTGCGGCTTCCCTCCACCATTTCAGAGTCAAGGCTTGGAATTCTGGGTGGTCGATCCAGAAACGCTCAAATCTAAAGGGATTTCATCCAGGAGAGCCCGAGATATCCAGTGAGAGATTTATAGGCCAGTGGTTAGAGCCCAAAGTATCCAAGATGCTAGCGCTCATCGCTAGTCCATCCATTAAAAGGGTTTTTGAAACAAGGAATTGATCCATACGACATGCAACTTGTTGGGACCATGAACGCCAATTTGACCAGGTGAAAAGGCCATTTTTGGTTTCTAGATCTATAAGACTGAGCTTATCAATTAGAACTTGAAAGTGTCCACTTTCTGCCTCGAGGCTGCGAGTGCCACCCATTTTTTATTCTAGGTGGCAGACCATATTGAAGTCCCCCCATGGCACCCAACTACGATCGATGGTGAGGTTAGCTAACCAATCCATATTCTGAATGAAGTTGAGCTTGTCCCCCAAGTTGGTTGGTCCATAAACATTTGTGAGGAAGCCTGGCTTATTGGAGCCAATGAGTCGATATTCTGTTGAGATTGTTCATCTCGTGGTGAAGAAGTTTTCGAGCAACATAGTGTTGGGGTTCCAGAGGATGGCCAAGCCACCAGCCGCGCCTTTGGAATTGATGGTCATAATTTTCCCCTATTTCCAACATTTAGAGAGGATTTGATTCATTTCTTTCCCAACACATTTTGTTTCTTGAAGTAAGAGACTATCAGGTTGATCTGCTATGATACGATCTCGTAGAAGCCTTTGCTTACTACGATCGTTGAGACTGCATATATTCCAAGAGATGAGCTTCATGATGAGGATGGAGAGGTGAGAGGGGGAAAGCTATAAGAGAAGAGATGTATCTGACCTGATTTTACTATGAAGTGACTGATTTCTTGTATGAGTTACTGGGTAGATTTTCTTCCTCTTTTCTTCTCATCCTTTTGAGGCTTGCGTTGTTCTTTTTTTTGGATGCATTGGATGCCTAGACTAGTGGTGGATCTGGCTGCAAATCCCGCTAACAACTTTAGGAAGACTTTATGCACCTTGTGAAGTTGATCGAGAGGGATGGTGTACAGTTCCTGCTTGCGATAGGCTTGTTCTAAGTGATTGAGGTCTACTCCCGCCAGATCTTGTTCCTCTAGATAAATTTTGGTATCTCCATATTCGGGGTCAGAGGCTTCACCAGATTTTGCATGGGAAGAGGAAGAGGAGGGGATCTGCTCCAAGATAGGGGTGTTGGAAAGGTTGTCTTTTGCATTGTTGTGGATTGTAGTTCCTTGAGGGGATATTTGTGGCTCGTCCTTATCTTTTGGAAGTTGTTGAAGGACATTGAAGGAGTTGTTGGAGGGGGTTCCTTGGTGGCAGTCTGCATAGTTTTCCTGGGTGTTTGGCGTCGCCTTCCTGCTACCTGGGTGAAACTGTCCTTTGGTTTGTTTGCTTCAGGATTGTTTGCCTTTCTTTTAGCAATGTTCAGAGGTCATTCTCTGAACAGATGCCCATGTTCGTGGCATTGTCTACATCGAAATGGTATGTGCTCATAGTCAATAGTTTGATACCAGTCCTCATCATGGTATTTCAGGGCTATGGAACCAGGGAGGGGCTTTGAGATGTTGATATAGACACATATGCGAGCGTAAGAGGTATACCTTCTCTGCTTAGTCGCCTCTGAGGATTTCATGTAGACCCCAATGGTGTTTCCTATGTCTGTCAGGATCTCTTCTAGCCAGAAATACCTGTGGTAGGGAGTATAGATGGATCCATACCAGGGCATGTGCAAAGTCTTCTTTTTTGGGGCTAAACTTCTCCATCCAGAGTCATAGGAAGAGGCCGACTAAATTGAAGAAATAGGGTCCCCCATCAAATTTGTGATTTTGATATTTTAGGTTATGGAAGATGATGCTAAAGAAGCCCTTGGAGCTTAATTGTAGGTCATAGTGTCCTTTAGGTTCCCACCAATGTTGTATGCATTTGAAAATCTCACATTCAGAGGGCTATAAACCTAGGAATTTTCCCACCAGCGCATAGTCCCTCATGTATTGTTTTTGTTCTTCGATGCGGGGTGTGTTGATCACATATTTTGGTGCTAGCGGTGCTTGAGGTATGCATTTCCTGGGTTCCCAAGGACATGTTGTTTTCGCTGAAACAAGTCTCGTGTCAATCTCCATTTCTTTTCCTTTAGCAACACCTTCGAAGAAGATTTTCGAACGTTGGTCCGACAGTGGCTCGAAGGATGGCTGACAAAAACCTCCAACAGAAGGTTCATGTGCCACGACCTTGCGGTAGGAGGTGACTCGTGGCCCCTCTTCATTGGGGATCATGTCTTGCCCTTCCTGGGGTAGCAGAAGGGACAAGCAGGGAGTCGAGGAGCCAAAACCCTAAACCAATCCAGAGCACTCTGTGGCCTGTAAAACTTCATATACCCTCATTCAATCTTTTAACATAATCTTAGCAACAATATCAATTAAATAATGTTATTATTAAATATTAGGTGATATTTACATTATATTATGAATATAATTAATATCAACTAAATATTATTATTAAAAACTACATATTAAAATGATTTAATTGTTAAAATAGATAATTTTTTCTAGATAAATTAAACCAATACCTCTATCTAATAAAATAACACTTTGTTATCAAAAAATAAAAATAAAAAACTATACTATAATGTAAGTTTAACATTGATGCTTTCGAATATTTATTGCATTGATGTTCTTTCATAGGTTTTTCTTCAATGCTTTAGATTATATATCTCATATGAATGCTCAATCATATATTCTACATTGATTGTTAACATGACTTGTATACATAGATGCTTCTAGTGCTATCATGGAAAGTAGTAATGTCAATAAATTAGAACATGTGGCCTAAAAATAATGTTGGAATCACATATATATGGGGTAGTTGTAAATAATAAATACACTACATGTCATATATAGAAAAGTGCCTTGATGCTTTTTGTAAATATGAGAGCACTAATGCCCTATATTTGATTAAGAGAATTGATTCTTATGGGATAGCTGTAAATAATAAATACATTACATGTCATATATTAAAAAAAAAGTGCCTTGATGCTTTGTGTAAATATGAGAGCATTAGTGCTCTATTATTTGATTAAGAGAATTGATTTTTTTTATACTAAAGAGTGTTGTTAGTGACCTTCTCTCAAATTACTGCATTAGTGTGACATGTTTGACATATTTGTCCATATTCACCAATTAAAAAAAATCATGTGTATAAACCTCCACTCATCCAGCCAAAAGCCTCTACACGATCTCTACAAAAATATTCACAAAAGTATCTGCACAATTTTCTGCTTTTATTATTTGCAGAGGTTTTAAGAAAGGTTCTTTTGAAAATCATGGTTCCTGGGGTACTATCCGTGAATTTCAGTTTTTCTAGATGTATGTGTCAAGCTTAGATTTCCCTCTGCTTCTGATTTCATCATGTTGACTGTCCTGAATTCCAGCTGCTTTGGATGCAATATAACTACTTCCCCATTTAGGATTTTAAATGAGGCTAAATGAGTAATTTTTAAATGCAAATCATGTTTTATTGTTAAAGGTAATTTCTGTCTCTCATGTCAAGATAATTATACAGAAACATGCATGTTTTATTTTTATTGTTAAAGGTAATTTCTGTCTCTCATGTCAAGATAATTATACAGAAACATGCATGTTTTATTGTTAAAAGTAATTTCTATCTTTCATGTCAAGATAATTATACAGAAATATAAAGAATATTGCAAGAACAGAACTGAAGCCATGACAAAGAAATATAGCAGTGGAAGCAAAATGATGACAAATCTGTTTAAAGGGTCAGCTTATAGCTCTGAATGGTTTCTTAAATAATTTAATACTTTTTGAGCTTTTGTTTTAAGCTTAAGGTGATATTTTTATTTTTTTTAATAATTTGATTATTATCTCATATTATATTAATATAATTTTAATTATTTAATATTTATATTTGATTATTAAATTTAATATATATATATATATATATATATATATATATATATATATATATATTTTAAGAACCAGTGTAAATTTATCTTAACTTGTTTTATTTAAATAAGAGACATTACTAAGTTGTTGAGTATTCATATTATTAAAATGAATGTAGGAAAAAACTAAACAAAACTAAGTTAAAAGATTCATCAATAAGAATTAATGACTTAAAAGCTTAGTGAATAAGAATTAATGGCTTGATTACAAGTTGACCATATCAATGGATCTATTTGCATGGATGCATAGCTTTTGCTTAGGAAATCTTGGAATGTAAGGATTAGAAGTTGGCAGGTACTTGATTGAGGGTTTGGTGGGCTCTTAGTTGTGTTGACTAAGAGATTGGTTGGAAGAAGAGTCATCCCTACACTTGGTTTCATATGGCCAGAGTTCAATTGTTCTATGTACACCGAGATTGTAAGTGAGTTGATGTTTGTAAATTTCAAATATGACTTTCATAACTCATTAGTTATGTAGATTATTATGAAACAATCTTTACTTTTATTTGTTAAAGGTATACAATTGCTCATGATATTTATTCTTTTTAGTTTTGAACATTGTGTGATTGTGTATATTGTTGAGTAATTTTCCACTTTTATGGGACTCCCACCAAGCATAAAGCATTAGTCCTTAAACTTAAGTAATTTTGGTACCATGATTACTTAAAATTTGGTTATTCAAAATCATTTGAAGTTACTAGATAAGTGGAGGGACAAATTTAATTTTTAGGTGAATCTGTTTTTTTTTTAACAAAGTTTTATATAAACTTAAGCCTCCAAAAAAAATTCATGGTCAAAATTTGTATTAATAAAGTGGAACTATAACTTTAAATAAAATTCTTATTATAGGTGGAAACAAATTGTATTGGAAAGAAGTTGAATTTATTTATTTATTATCCTATTTTAATTATTCTATGTTATTTTATGTAATTGGAAAAAACAAAATTAAATAATAAAATTATCAATTCATTAAGCATAATCACCAAAATTGATACATAAAATATTAATTTTACTAATAAAATTAATAATTTATTAAGCATAATCACCAAAATTGATATTGATTGCAAGCCCAAAGGTTGAGAACGATCCAACATTCATGAGACTCTTAGTAAAATAAAAACGAGGCGATGGGGACAAATTCTCAACATATTGATATTTGATAAGCATTCGAGTCTACTCCAGATCCTTCGTGGAGACTCCCTGGTCCCTTCGCAAAAGGAAAAAAAAGTGTGAAATATGTAACATTAAATAATAACATTAATTACTAATAAGAACCATAGGAACATTACTATTAAACGAGAAGAGAGAAACAATTTATTGAATGCACATGGACCAAGGAGAAACACTTCACAAAGATCACTTGTCATTAAAAACAAAGTAACGATCTTAGAAGACCACGTGGAAACACTTTTTCGAGGATGTTTGGCTATGATTGATGTGTTAGGATTTAAGTAAGATAATATCATAGTAAATGTATTTTCTTTGCAAGTAAACATGTAAGAATTTGGCACATATTTTAGATAGCAATAAAGTTTATGCATAAGGTTTATGCATGATGGAATGGTGTATTTGGGTTTTTCCCTAACTCTGAATAGATCTATATCATCAAAATATTGATTATATTTTTAGATTAATGGGAACTTTAACTTTATATATTGTTGGATTTAGGTAATTGGAGAGAAGCTTGCTACAAGATTAGATGGTTATGATAGGATCAACTACACAAATTTCAAACATTATCTTCCTATCATATATAGAAAATAAAGTCGCACCAATAAAATCCAAGAAACACTAGACCATCACATTATCTACAAAACATAAAATCTTCCTAGCAAGAAAGGTGCATAAATCAAGCTACCATCTATTAAATCCAATGACAAATACCCCCTTAGTCATTGGGGTGATGAAGGAAAACAAATGACATACTCAATGGATCACAAAAAAGAGAAGGGGGGTCTCCATCCCTTGTAAATTGGGGCTTGTTGAGGCATGAACAAGGTGAAACATGGATGTGTCTCCTAGTCCAAGCCATGATTTATAGTGAAAAACCATGAGATTATCCCCTAAGAATGTATTTAAATCTTATCACTAATGCACAAGGTCTTAAACCATGACACAGACCTTATAGGAGGAACCTTTACCCTGTGAGAGGAATAAGGGAGTCATTTCAAGGATAAGGTACAATGGGAATGGGTCTCTTCGGAGAATCCATGGTTTGTAGATGATAACTAAGGGTTTATTCGTTGAGTAATTTTTTTTGGATCATAGGCCATACACAAGACATTAGGTTATGATACAAGCCCTATAGAAACATTTTTTAATTGTACGAGAGTAATATGGGCTTGGTTTCAAGGATTGGGAATAGTGATGTGTATCATTGAAAATGCCACGATTTGTAGCCAAAAGACATGGGTTTAGATTCTAAATCCATGATTTTTTAGCTCATGGGAAATGTAAGAGGATTATGGGATTAATTCCAAGCATTGGGTGCAATAAAGATGGGTGTCATAGCCTAATATTTAGTTCAAGGAAAAATACTATTGATTTATCTCCTAAATAATGATTTTATAGGAAAACTTTTGGATCTTGTTTGAGGCCTTAAATGATCGTTTTTGGGGTTAGAATTTTGTTGTGAGAAAAGTTCTAGCCTCTCATATTTTTTCTACATGTCGAGAGATTTCAAATGGCACAAAGATCACCTCAATTGGAGTTTTTATAAATAATTTATGCTACCCACAAGTTGACCTATCTTGTTTACCGCCATGATACCGAAAGGATGCCACATCAACTTCCATTACTCACACATGTGTACTTTCAAGAATATTATAGATATTCCAAAACCTTAACCCTAATTGAGAGTTGGGGCATGCAAAAACCGTAATCCTAACCCTAGATGTTTACCATGTCGTGTTAAATACCGAGCCATTAGGATAAGAAGTGGTTACATTCTTATTGTATTGGGTATTTTTCCATGGTAGAGAAAGAGCATTGGTAGTGGGACACTAAACAATAACAAAATAAGTAGATCATGTAGCAAAAATGCATGCCACAGTGTCCATGGAAACTCCATAGTGAGTGCACTTTCTTTGTAATTTCATTTCGTAATTGAGAAGAGAAGAGAAAGCCATAGGCCTCACCTTCTAGTTGGGTTTTCTTCTATTGATTTTTCTCAAGGTATATCTTGCGTTCATTGTGCGGATGATGTGTTATTTGCATAGCTTCTTGCATTTCAATTTCATTTTATTTCAATATTTTGTGCACTAAGATAGTAATATTAAATCTAAAATTTAAAGTAAAATGTTGTATAATAAGAGACTGTAGAATATTGTAAGATCCAGGGGTGACTTTAAGAACCCCCCCTAAATATATATGTATAATAAATGAGTGAATCCCCATGATACATAGGAAAAAATGAAGGGTATTTTATCAATAATATAATATGTATATATAATTTTTTGGCGAGTCTTTTAGTCAAATATATAATCTTGTAAAATCTTGGTGAATCTTTCATTGAATTATAAAATCTTGGTGAATCTTTCACTGAATTAAAAAACTTTGTAAAGTCTTGGTGAATTCTTTGGTAAAGTATAAAACCATATAAAATGTATTCATTAAACTATATATAATAGGAAAATGTATTCATTAAACTATAGTATACTCATTTTACATATTTGGAAAAAGAAACATAATTTTTCCATCCTATAGACAATGTTGCAAGCATCAAGGGTTGTGTTTGTTAAGGTTCTCATTGTACACTCTTGCATATCCCTCTATCAGTTTTGATGATATTTCACCACAAAGTTCATATGTGGTGATCCTAACCACCATTTCTCTTAAGATATTAATCTTTTCTCTGCCACTTATATTATGGATTCTTTATTATTGATTCATCGAGTATGGAAGGACCCTTCAAACAAGTTCATCATAGGATGTTCTCAAATAGGAGTGCACATAATTATATCCATCAATAACTCCAAAAGTATAAGAATATTGATAGGTCACATTCCATGCATGAATTCCTCTTTAATCATCCATTTGAACCGAAAAAGGACCCCTTTCCAAGGAAGAGAGGTCTCTTTTATCCCTTATATTTTTGTTGTCTTATAAAAAATTTAAGGGACACATAACTTTGTAATAAATGTTGGGAATAGATTAGGCCTTAGAAAAAGAGATAGTCTCAGTTAGAATTCCATAATTAAGCATGAACAATAAGAGATGTAGATTAAGTAAGGGTTATTATGCCATCATGTATATCTATACCTGATAGTAGCATAGTGCACATTCAAAGTCTTATCACTCGTTTTAACCCCATTAAGGGTAGCACATGCAATGTTTGTCATTTGGATCCTGCTACATTTAAAATCCCAAAATTGAGTTGCAGAAAAGTAATGAAGAAATAAATGATCCTGAAATATTATATAGAAATCTATTTTTTCCATGTGATATATGCACCAATAAGCATACCTCTTTCTTAGTTACATGAAACTCTTCATAACATGTGAATTATTGGAAGAAATTTTGTAATCAATTTTTTAAAGCTTGTTCTCATCCTCCACTAGCTACATGTAATGTTCTTTTAGTCTTGGCATCAAAAGTGTAATTGCATTAGAGGAATGTCGGTGTCATGCGAATAGGTCTTCTATGATGAACACATATGAATCTAGTGCATATACCATTTTTCTCTTTGCTTAGATAAGTAGAACTCATTTCCCTTTCTAAATAATCAATAATTCTTTTAAAAATATATATACAATAAATATAGTAGATCCTAAAAGGTGAAGATGCTCAAGTCATGCCACAAAGTGAAAGAAAATAAAAAAATATTTCCTTAAACCATCAAATATATAAATAAAATAATCATAATTATGGAAAACACATTGAGTGCCCATAGAATAACCAAAGCCATATATTAAGCCTAATACCATATGTTTCTCAAATAAACATGACAAAAAGATGAAAACACATTTTTTTACTCAACAAAGGTCTTTAACTTTAACCCAAACCATTGACTCAATGGAAATCAGATGAAACCAATCATGCCACAACAAAGGGTTCAGTCAAACATCAAATGAGAACTAGAAACATTCAAGGGACTAACACAATCATTTAACCAAAATAAACCCAAATTTTCAAACTTGACAAAATGCTCCAAAATGCAACAAACAAACAAACCATTAAAATTTACCAAGATATTAGAGCTAGACATCAAATAAATTTCATCTACTTGAATGAGCCCATTCTTGCTTAGCAGAAGTCTTGGACATTATCTATATGAAGAGATATGTCCCAACTTCATCAAATTTTGGCTTCATTTACTGTCACATACAAGAAATAGACAATGTAATAGTTAAATATCAAAACATCAATCTTAAAACAACTTGCATCAAGAAAATGTGGCTCCAATTTTACTATGAAAAATACAAAATATAGAACATATTTTTACCTAAAGTGCAACATCAAATCGGCATATGCATATAGTAATCTTGTTATGATAAAGAATTTCCAACCTACTCCAAAAATAGAGGAACAACAAATCAAAGTAATCACATCATTTGTGTTATTCCATTCACTATTTATTGCACCACCAATGGAACACGTATACCAAACTAAGGGTCCCTTGGGCCCTCATATATATTGGATTAGATAAAATCTTGCGGTGTATCAATTTTCTAGTTCTCATCTTGGTCCTCATTTTCTTCATTCTAAATAGGATCTTTTCCAGAGGAATTATCATTATGATCCTCCAAAGAATTGTGTTCCATATCAAGTTCATTTGAGAAATGTGTTATATTGTTTTCTCCCCTTCTATCACAATATGATCGCCTAGTGCTCTTTCATATGGAAAATAGATAATGTCATACTTTGTTACATATAATCTTAAACATATATCCATATTTTTATCAAGCTTGTTCCTCATCTTTGACTTCAAAAATCAGAGTGCACTAAACATTCTCTCATACTCCATTGATCCCAAAATCATGGTTTGACACAAATCCGCTAATTTGAAATATTTTGATATGTTTTCCTATAAGTATTGGCTAGAACTTAAAATAGTCCATAATCTTGTTACTACACCATATTCTAGAGGATTCTCCAAAATAAGGAATTCCTTCCACATTGTTTCAGCGAAGCATGTGTCTTGTTGAAACAATTTTGATGAATCTAAAATACATTCAACATGTTCTCCATGTATCAAGACCTTCTTGCAAAAGAGGTGCACTAAAGTATTTAATTTTTCCACAAAGTCGTCTTCTAAAGTAGTTTGACATTTTTTCTTATTCCAATATTGAGGGTACACCAGAGACATGGCCTACAATAATTCATCTCGAGGAAATCGTTCTCTTATCTTTGTTGCTAGTGACTTTTCAATTTCTATCAAGTTGTGTCTCACTAAAATGACAACATTGTCAAATAGGTCTCTTGACACATGGCACTATTTGGTGATTCAACCTGTTTTACCAATATAATGAAAAGGAACCATATGCGCACGCACTTCCATACATAGTATCCCTTTTTCATCAAAATTAAAAGAAAAAATGGTATTTTCTATATCAATGATCATAGTCCAGTTTGTAAATCGTGGACCTACAAAAGATTCTGGCATCGTATACAAATTATCCAATGAAAGGCATGCAAATTTTCTTTCATTTGTGTATTATGCAATATACATTGTCCGACTTTGAGACATTTTCATGACAACATTCATTTCATATAGAAAAGGAAGAATTCCAACCAATGTTAATAATGTCTCTATGTCAGTTAGTCGAAAGAGAAGATCTTGAGCTCTATCTACATTGAAGCAATGTTCATACATCACCCCTACCAAGGATTGGTACTCACTAAATAATCTTTAATTTGGTCCATTCAATGAGATCCATCTTGTATCAACATATTTTAATAGCTTGTTAATATTTATAACATCAACACATTTTTGAAACTATGAAAATCATTTGGGACTACGAGAAAAGTATGCATAAACCTCTCATACAAGATCTTCAACTTTTGAAACAAATGAAAATTTGCTTACTATTTTAAATGAAAGATTCATCCTATGAGACATACACTGAATACTCAACATATACAGTGAAGCTGATAGTTGTAGTCTATAATGTCCCCACTTTGGGACATAAGGATATTACAGGGTGTTATGATAACCAGAGTAGCCAGATGGAGATTATAGCGAGTACAGGAGCTATTGAGAGGTATTTTGGGGTTCGGCTTGCATCACTCATCCCATTTCATCATTATGATCCATTCCGCATAGATTGGCTTTGGTTCCGTTGAATTCCGATGATTTCCATGATTTTGAGTATTTTGATCTATAAGTCAATTAAATTCATTGAAGAGGTCTTTTTGGGCACAATACTTGGAGGAACCTCTCAGTGTAATAGCTCATTGGAATCGGGAGAAGCAACACTATGGGATAGGATGGTGAGAAGTGAGTTTCAGTGGCCAGGGAAGCCACAAGGAGAGATAAGGCGCTTTTCAGAGGTAAAAAGGTTAATTAATTAATTAAAATGATTTAATTAATTAATTAATAATTAATAAAGTAAAAATCACTTTGGAGGGACAAGGTGAGCACAATGTATAAAGAAGAGGCAAGGGCCTCTATTCTCTCATTATTCATGTGGGATTATCATTTGATATCTGGCTTCTAGCTAGAGAGCCCATACCTTGGGGGTTTTGAGGGTTTTAACATAACAAACCCCAGAGGACGATTCGGTGGTGAAAGATTCCACCTAGATTGGTCTCGGGGATGCAATACTCCCCCACACCATTCTAGTTCATATCTACTTAGTTTGGGAGGGTTCTACACCAGCCACAGGCACAAGAAGAGAGGGAGGGAGCACCATTGGGGGTTTCCAGCAAGGGGGGCGCACCATCCATTGAGGGAAGTTAATTGCAGGTGATTGGTAGGGCTTCTGGAGATTCTAGCACCTGGGTTTTCATTCCAGGGTCTTGGACATCAGATCTAGTCCCATTTGATTTATTAGATGCATGGGACAAATTGGAGGAGAGGAGCAAACTTCAGAAAATGGTTTCAGTCGTTTGCTAGCCCAGATATTCACTATTTTGCTTGGGACTTCACCAGTGAGGTAACCAGGCCCTGATATATCATTCTAGTGGTTTTTTGGAGCATTTGGAGGGAGGTCGAATTATCTAGGGTTTCAGGCATCTAGGGGGGCGCACCATTCCTTGGAGGGAAGTTAGATCTATGGGTTTGAGAAGGATTTTGAGGATTTGAGCACTTGGGTTGTTCTTGCATTCACCCGATCTACTGTTTGGCATATTTACCGGAGGGTTTGGACATCTTTGGTAGCAGGGTCGAATTGTTGAGGCTATTCATTGTTCTAGCAAAGAGTGGCATCTTCCAGCTTGGGGGTTTCGCACTTCATATGACCTAGATCTATTCTTGCATTGGTCTTCATTGAGTATTCAACCTTTGGAGGCTTGTAGTCTTCTATTGGAGCATTTTTTAGCAGCTCTTATTATGTGTACATGATCCTTCTGTTGAGCATTCCAGATCATCCTCATCCTTATATCATGTTCTTATTATTATGAATAAATATCATTTCTGAATCATTTTGGATTGTCTATCATATTGTGGATCTTTCATATGGTTTTGGTATGTTACATTGCTTTATCTTCTTATCTGTTGTTGCAAACACACATATAAACCATCAGTATAACCCTAAGTGCAACCTAAAGAACCATAGTAAGCAAAGTGTTTGACGAAATGCCACACTCATAAAAGGTTTAAAATTCATGCAAGATGTGATGTTCCTAGCATACTGGCTTGGGAACATTACAGTGGTATTAGAGCCTAGATTCCTGCCAGCCAGTGGGAATTATCACATACATACAGAGCCTTGATCCTCCAAGTAGGGATTAATGCATGCAGAGTTACAATGAAGATGAGTATTATTTTTAGGATTGTTGAGTGTGAGAGGGAATATGAAACCCTCAATGAGGTTTTTCAGAAGCTATTAACCTTCCAACAATTTGTATCCTATAAAAACCCTAGTGGGAGAAAAGGTGAGATTACATGTTGGGTCAACGAAATGGAGGAAAACAAAGCAGTCGCAGCTAGATGGAGGGAAGAATAGAGAAACCCCAGGCCCATTAGGAGCACACAACTTTGCTACAGTTGCAAGGTGCCTTGGGAACCAGATCATAGGTGTAGGGGTAAGGGTAAGAAGCATATTATTGAGGTGCACTATGACAGTGATGATGAGGTATGTGAGGATGGAGATATAGATGCTTATTTGGAGCAGTCTGATGATGATAGTGACTCTTTCACAAAGGCTAGTGATTATTGCGCACTAGAGGAGGATAGTGACCCCTACGCATTGGAGGGACAATTGGATGGACAAGATGATAGCATTGGTGTTTCAGCAAACATGTCACACACTATGGATGACCTTACACCTCACCAGAGTGGTGGCATTAGTGAGGATTCACATGTGGTAGCACCTAGAGGTGACGAGCTTCCTAGGGTGACCATGACACATTTACTCATGATAGCCATGTCACATGAGGATATCAGTGGCATTTCAAAGATGATGGAGGAGCCGTATGTGAGGGATGCACACCATGGACATGTAGATCCACAGATCCAGGAGGAGATATATGACGTGCAGACAGTTGATCCTACACTCACATATCAGCATGAGGAGATTGAGTCACCTCTTTTGAGGACTCCATTAGTTGAGAAAATTATGGACACTGACAGTTTGAGGGGACACTTATTCCCGAACCAGCCTGCAGTGATGAGGGTGCACTCCTTATTGGTAAAGATGACCGTAGCACGTGTCTGGACACATCTTTATGGGATCCAGGTGCAGTCGATAGTAGCAGGGTGAGTGCACAGGAGGATACAGCTCCTCATACAGGTTATAGTGTGATTCAAAGGGAGTTAGTAGTTGATGAGGATATATAGTCACATATAGGAGGACCCAGTGGCACAGTAGAAAGTGGGCAACTCAGCACTTTATCTTCTATAGAGAGTGTTTTTGGGGACTCCAATGATGGCACTAGCAGAGAGAGACATGAGGTGGTACCTCAGCAGTACTATGATCATGAGTCACACCACTTAGCAGGACAGTTGAGAGTTAGTGAGGCTCTGATCATGGAAACCAATAGACGTTTTGATGACACACATGCATTGGTGGTCGATTACTGTTGGAGGGCATCAGTGGCGCATGGTAGTTCAGATGAGGGATTTTCCATGGATGACTTTCATACTCTCAACGAGAGAGGGTCTATGATGAGGACTGACTACCAACAGTTGTTGACAGATAGGGACTACCTCTTGGGGATTGGCGAGATGTATCACAAGACCTTGAGGGAGCAGGAGTTGGAGGTGGACCGACTCACTCAGGAGTTGGAGAGCACTCGAGTATTCTTGAGAGGCACACGAACAACCCTTCAAGAATCAAAGTCTAGATCAGAGGGGCTTCTTGAGGAGATTCATCAAAGATCCACTTCATATATTCTAGTGGATAGTAAGATATTTCCTTCGATCACATGGCTAGAGGATGTTGGTGGTCTAGTAGAGGAGCACCAGTTAATGGAAGACACTTCCATTTGTGTCTCGAGAGTGGTTGACCTTCAGGTAGAGGTTGATCCAATAGTACGCCTAGGATCTATGATGCAGCAAGAGTATACAGGAGATGACATGAGTATGCATGGGCATACAATGATGAGTGATAGTTCACAGAGACATTCCGAGATATGCAGTCAGATTCAGACAGATGTACTAGATTGCAGGGAGGAGACACACTTAGGGGAGTATGCATATTTAACTTCTTTTCAAAAGCACATAGTTATGAGATAACACCTTCACCTTATTAGTAGTTGGATGGGAGATGAGGGATGGAGGTTGGTTGACCAGCAGTTGGAGGAGTTACTTCTGGTTGTACTAGATGGTTGGGATTCAGTGATGATTACAGGCGAGTATTTATCATGGATACTGATGGACAAGCTTCTTGTCAAATCCTTTGGATTGACCAAAGCATATGATATCTTCCAGTCATACAGTCAGTTGTAGATGTTTTTGTTAGCCTTTCCTGGCACGTTTATCATTGATAACATCATGAGGAGAGATAGATAGTGGCAGAGGGCATGGAGAGTGAGTAGGTTGAGACCACCTGATAGGAGTACTTTTACAGCATCCAGCAGGATAGAGGTGGATAGTCATAGGCAACCAGATGAGACTTGGTGCGTGATGGTGAGAACCATAGGCCAGATGATAGAAGATGAGCACAGAGGGATTCTGACAGTGATCAGTCTCACACAGAAGCAATTAGGGGAGATTGAAAGTGATAAACTTCCAATTTTTCCATGGGATCCAGGAGTTCATTTGGCTAGCAGGAGGTTTCACTATAGGATGACCCAGATTGTGCCAA